>JAXGGA010013200.1:0-36042 GCA_038373865.1 Uloborus plumipes
AAAACATTGAGCATTAGCAGCACCATGTGCCAAAATAAACGAAAAAACTGCATATTATAGAACTATGTATTTTTTATTTCCTGCGTTATACAAATAAATATAAGAAAAAAATATGTGACAATGCAGTGCAAATAAGATGAGAATACTTTTAAAGCATTAAAAACACAACAGCAGCACATAAAATGACGAAATAAACGAATAAATATTGATAACCTAACAACTCGAAGTCTGCAAAAAGGACATTAAAAGCCTATGTATTTTCTAATATTTCTGCAGTTTACAGACGAAAATTAGAAGCAATCATGCATTAATGGTGCGTTTACATTGTCTGAGAATACTTTCAAAACATTAAAAAACAAACCTGAAGCATTTTAAATGATGAAATGAACGAATAAATATTGCTACTCACAGCACTTTAGCATTGACAGTTATGCTGAATTCATCTTATCAACCGGTGTTTGGGAACCTTTCCCTCTGCCTGGCAACCCGTGACATCACCACTAAATGCGTCCATTATAATTCGCCAATTCTCCAATTTTTCCTACGGCGGTAGTCAAAGAGCAGATCTCCTACCCTACTATCTCCCCCGTCAGCAAGCCCCGCCTCTAGCCACGCCTACAACTTGTGGGAAAACGACCTTGCCCGTTTTTTGATGTTCAGTTTTGTGAACAGTTCTGTTTTACCCTGCTTTTATTTTCATTTGATACTTCATGTCTTTGTAATAAGTATGGCACAACACAAGGATAGGTTTGAACTTTCTCGAGGACACTACAAACGGAGGAAGACTGGCGGAAACTAAGCTTGGTGTATTTACGTGTGTGTGTGTAAGAGCTTTTTTTTTTCAGATTTACATTGAGAACACCCTTTTGGTCCCCTTCCCCTTCTCCAGGGAAAATTCGAAATTACGAGTCTAGTGTCATGCGTCTACAAAAATGAATTAATGAAAACGTAGAAATACGTATATCAACATTATTTAAAATTGTATGATAAATGACGGAGTGAATTTTTTACAATAATATTATTAAAATAATCTTGAACAATGACTGAATTGGTTGAATTTGATGACGGGTTAATATTTTAAAAGAACTTGAGTTTTTTTATCTATACCAATGAAACAAAATTTAGTTAAAAATTGCTAAAGGCTGTAGATTATTGGCACAGTCGAAAGTAAACCTGTGTATCTTTTTCGCGCTATTATAAAGTGACTTTGTTTTGCTTCTATGTATTGTTTTCGCTATGCCAGCTGAATTGAGCAAAAAGACCGTGAATTGCAATTGAGAAAAGATGCACACTTTGGAAATAGCTTATTTTATCCCAGTTTTTATAAACGCCTGTTTACAATTATTCATTAAATATTCCTTCTTAGAACCTGTTATCTTTTTCAACTAACTAAAGATTCAGTATTTATTTTTGAATGATCATTATTATATTGTATTTATTTATTAATTTTTTTTTCCAAGGATGAAAATTTTGTTTTCTTTTTGATTCTATTTCCTGGAAAGCTATTTCCAGGATGAAAATTGCTTTCTTTTTGAATATGAACAATGTTCAACCATCTGTTTCATTTTCGTAAAATTGTTGCATGCAAGTTAAAAAACATTTATAATGTGGGTTAATTTATTGTTCCACTTCTATTAAATTATTGACTTGAAGGGCTAATAAATAATACTATCATGTGGTATACTGATTCTATTAAATCACTAATATTTGTATAATCAAACAGAATTTGAAAAGTCAATGGATTTTTTTTTTTTTTTGTCCAATTTCTTCTGCCACCCTGGATTTTTTATTTAAAAAAGTGGACAAAATAGGAACCCCAGAGGCGGCTCCATTGTTTTTTAGGGAGTGCAAAGGGGCTGATTTACAAAAAGGCATTCAGGGCCCGAGCCCAGGCCCCCAAACAAAAGAAGGCAACAAATTTTTTTACAAAGTATTATATTATTTATAATAATTATTTCACATTTTAGCCTTCACATAAATATTATAAGTGTGTAAGCAAAAAGGGAGTTTACTTATCTTTTTTTGAGGTAAGGGGGAAGAGAGAGCACCACATTTGTTAGTGCGCCTAAGCACCCAGGTGTGTAAATCGGTCCCTGGGACCCTGTAAGTGCCTCTTGCTTGATGAATGGATAATACAGCTCCGTTGATTTAAATTGTTTAAAATAAAAGGATTTCTTCTCAAGTGTTATATTTGAATGGTTTTATAATATAGAATGTTTGCTGCAGTATTTGCGTTTCTTTCGAATGATTTAGATGTTGAAATATTTTTGAGAAGAAAGCTATTTTATACATATGCGCAAGATTTTCTGGGTTGAGTTTTTCAGAAGCAAATACTATTGTTTGACAAGAATAGTAGCTGCTTTATTTAATATCAAAAAGAAAAAAGTATTTGTCGGTAAATTCAAACCTTAAGGGTTTAAACCCCCAAACCCTTGCATACGCCACTGTAATAATACGAGCAAGCTTATATGCAAACCCAGATAATATAGAGTTATAAATTTAGGAAGTTTTCTATCTGAAATATGTCTTGATTTTGTTCATTGTGGGGCAGTAGCTTGTTATATACGAAACTGACACATTCATTAATCATGACGGATTGACAACCAGCCTCATGGTAGAACCTGCACTTCATACAACTTGATATTTTTGTTGGTGGTAGCACTTTAGGATTCAGAAGCCCCCTTTTTTTTGCAGAAAATTTTAAAGAAATTATTTAAGTTTGCAGACAGTTTTACATTTTATCTAAGTCTGCTTATATGGAAGACATGGGTTTTGCATCCTGCTGGTGTACCTACTTCAGGAAAGAAAGGTTAGAGAGGGAGGGAAACAGAACAGCAAAATTTATTGATCTGTTCAATATTAAAACTTAAAGGGAAATTACGTTTACCCTTTTTGAATCTTAAGTTTTTATATTAACACATAATCACACCTGTTTACTGTTTTTTATTTTGTTCCTACTTAGTTGAATTGTATTTTCCCAACGCAATCTCTTCTTTGGGACCCCATTCGAAGTAGAGCCCAAGTCCAGTGCTTCATCGGAACAGAGGTACGTATTATCTCGTGTTGGATTTGAAATTATTACTTTTTTTATTTTGTATACATGTAAATATTTTTTTTCAATTTTATTTTAAGAAATGTTTCTCTTGTCTCAACTTATCATGAGCGTCCATTAAAGGGAACTAAGAATTTTTTTTCAAGGATTTAATTTAAAGGTGCAGAAAGTTTACGCTTGTTTTCTGTTTACAAAGGGAAAAAAAAGTTAGATTTGTGAAAACTTTCTTTTAAAAAATTAGTCTGACATTTCACCAGTTTAGAGGAATTTATAATTTTGCTTCTTCAGAAGACAAGTATTCGTCAAATTGGCCGAGTAAAGAGCATTTACCGTGTACTCGGTACTACACTAGTGTCCACCAAGTATAGTTACCCTGTCTCTAAAACAGGTTGGCAGCAGAACCCGGAAGTCAGATAATTTTATCAATCAGGAAAATGCCAGGGAAAATCAATTTAATAAAGCAAAGAAACAACAGCATTGTCCGATCAGTGTAGAATTTTAACTTGCCTGACAATTCGTGGGATAGGAGCCGTAATCGCCATTCGACCATGTAGGCATTATTATCTTAATGTAGACTTATTTTCAACCCTTCTTACTTATCCCCCCCCCCCCCCATTAAGGTAACAAAAGTAGTCCAACACAGCGTTTTGGGACAAATGTTACGAAAAATTTGTTGCCCAAACCCCCTGGGGTTTCCGCGAAGCTGGATCCGCCCTTGGTTGAATAGTGGATTTATAATATTCTTCACCAAAGCAGTATATTAAATTCGTGTGGCACAGAAATTAAATTCTACTGCAAGCATTAATCAAAATTTATTTAATGATTTTTTCTTTTAATTTGCTTTAGACTTTAATTATGTGTCAAAGTAATTAGAAATAATGCTGCTCATGTTTTTGAACTGCATAGTTTTTAATTTAATTGCAGTATAAATTGCTTAATTTTAAGGGATTCATCGATGCAGCATGGGTGTCACAAATTTCATACATCAAAGAAAAAAATTCAAAATTTAAAAAATTCATATTTTAATTTAAAAAAAATTTTTGGACAGTTAGGTTCACTATATTTTTAATAATTAAGTTACAATTTTTTTTTCATGTAACAATCCATTCAAAACTGGCAAATGAAACATTGTTGAAGTCCTTTGCAAAACATTCTTTAAAATTGAAGTTTGTTTGTAAATTTTTTTATGAATGCAGAATTTTTGTGGCAAATTTAACGAAAAAATATTGATTGATTTATGAAGAACTTTCCATGGGTGATCAGTAATTTATGTATTTTTCAATTAAACTTTTAAAATAATTTAAAATGTTGAGCCTTCTTTTTGGCAGGTCAAAACCCAATGTGCCTGTGCAGTAGGAAAGTTGGTTGTTATTGTTTTGATTTGATTAAATAATTTGTTTATTGCATGTTTATCAGCTTTTGTACAATTAGTCCAGGGGTTCTTGAACTTTTCCAGTTCAAGAATTTTCCCCCTGGTCTAATCTCTACATGAATAGATTGAAACCGTGGCCACTCCATGGCATCTTGCTGTTGTCACTAAGGGGGAAACTCCCTGCCTTAACTTGTTTTTCAAAATTAATTTGATTTTTGCTACAGTCTCAAATTATTATATAGTTTAGATTTTTATATGTTCATCTTGTAAAAATTCTGGGAGTATATAAAGTAAGAAAATCTTAAAGTTCTCAAGAACCTGGCAAAGAGACCCTGGTTGTGATATTATATGAAGGGGTGGAGAGAAAATAGTGTTTATTTTAACAGTTTAGTGTGAATCCTATCCTTCTTTGAATATGCATTAAATCAAAACTTGCTTCTTCTCATTGTATTTCCATTACTTGCAGGATTTCGACACGATTAAAGCCGAAATGACAAGACTCAAGCTCCCTCACTACTCGGACAGAAAACAAGAGGACAAGCCTATAAAGGTCGTCATCAGAGGACTCCCTTCCACCTTCCCATCGAGGACATCAACTGCAAAGGAAGCCACATCGCCTCCAGCAAGGAATGCCCCCGTCGCCCCAGACCACGGCCCCGCACTGGACCAAGCAATGCACCCCGCCGACCACCCCCCAAGACTTGACTTAACCCAATTCCTCGACCAGCTCAAGACTCTCGGATTCCACCATCTACCGGCACCTGGACCCGTCAACCTCCCGCCGCAGCAGCCCACCGGCTCGAACCCCATCCAGTAATGCTGCCGTGCTTCGGCTCTCTCGTCTGCTCCCCGGCCTTTGCCTGCCAGCTTGTGTGCTCAAGCCCCCACTCAGCTTGTGTGCTCAAGCCCTCACTCAGCTTGTGTGCTCAAACGTGCGTTTAGGAACTGCGTGCGGAAAGTAACAACAATAAAAGAAAAGCTCAGTTAGCCGAAGTAAATGAAGAAGACATCCGGAAAAAGCATGAAGTTGATTTAAAAAAACTTAAAAATTCTCAAAAAATGTTGACAAATAATTAGCTAAACTTGGAAAAAAAATAGGAAAAAAATGACTGAGCTAACAATGAAATGTAAGAAGAAAAAAATGTAAAAGTTAAACTTTGTAAATAAATATTTTTTATTTGCAATAGTTTCTTTTTGTGTATATGTTACAAGGAATACATAATACAGGTAAGTTTTGTTTTAATGGATTGTTCCTACAAGTAAGCTTTCACTTATATTTTAACTTTAATGCAATTAAGTGATATATGACTAAAAAGTTTCATGTTTTTAAAAACTATATTTTTTACATTTGAAATGATGTTTAATGATAAACATTTAAACTTCATGGTATTGAAATACAGTTTTTCTAAAGTTGAATTAAGCATATAAATAAAGCAACCAAAATAATGACATTAGAATTAGGATTTTTTTAATGAAGTTTATCAAAGGTTTTGGCGCAAATGTTATGCAAAAAATATATTTTCAAAGATATTACAGGTTATGAATTGCCAATTTTAGGCACACTCTGATGCAAAAACATGTCAAATATAAAACCTTTTAATGGGTTATATTTTGTCTTGAAATCTCTCTATTGCAGAAACCCCTCAAATGAAATCTCTTGACAGGTTCAGTAAATTCCGTGTTTATCTTGTTTCGTTTTCATAAGTGATGTAAACAGCTTTTCTTTAAAAAAAATTTTTCTTCAAAAAAAAAAAAACTTGTTGAGTGCAAAGTTTTTAACATTTTTTTGCAAAATAAAATATTTGTGTCCAACGGTATTTGTTTTCGCAATACAGTATGAAACACTTTCAATTTTGTCAACGATTAACCTTTTGTAATTTTAAAACTGAAAAGTTTTTTGTAGTTAGTTCAGTTGTTTAACTTCTAAAAAGTGCATTTGACGGGTTTATGAAATAAACGATTCAATTTGAATAATACTTTCACTAATTTTTGGATGTAGTTTAAAATTACTACAGTGGCTAATCACGTCTGGTTTTTGACAGTTTTGATATAATAAAGCTGGACCTCATTCGATTTGATTCATTAAAGCAGCTGATTCAATTAACCGGCACCCACTGTATTACTGTTCCGATGAATTAAGGAACCTTTTTTTTTTTAAGTTTTCATGCATGTATCTCTTTTGATAATCAGACATGTGATTCTGGACACACAAAATGAAAGAGAAAAAAAAAAGTCAAAACATGCATTAAACTGATTTTGAAAAAAAAAAAAAATAAGTTCCTAAAATTCATCAGAAAAAATAATACAGTGGGCTCTGGAAAACTGAATCAGCCGCTTTAATGAATCAAATTGTCAGAAATAGAAGTCCAGCTTTACTGTACCAAAACTGCTCAGAGCAAATGTGATTCTTTTAAGCGGCGGCGCGGCCACTAGTAATTTTAATCTGCGCCTGAAAAATAGTAAAATTATTATTCAAATAGCAAAATAAACAAAAATGTCTCGTTTCTGAAGAGAGGACCGACTCACAAACAAGACGCTATATGCTTATTTTTTAAATTCCGTGGTGACTCGGAAATAAACACACAAGTGTATCATTTCCAAGAGTGCAGCCGTCTCAAAAATTAAGAATAGGATTGTCTCGTATATGAGTACATTTCGTGTTATATTCAAACATATTTCCGTCTCAAAAACAAGAACATGGGTATTACTTTTGAGAACACTGTGTGTTTCAAAAACAAGACACCCTGGTTTCTAATTCCAAGACAATTGGTTCTGGAGCCATTTTGGGTCAGTGATGTTCTTGAAAATAAGACGTTTTGCCTCATTTCTAAGTACCTTGTTTTAACAGTGTATCTAATTGCTAGGGCTCGTATGGGGTTTTCTTGTGACAAGGAAGAGTTGAAAAGCCTTATTCAAGACTTTGTTTTGGCTAATGAGTTGCACGTCCGATTCAAAGATGGAAATCCAGGTGATGACTGGCACATAAGTTTCATGAAGAGGTATTCGAACATTTCTCTAAATAAAAAACCAGAACTCCAACGAAAATCTAGAAAGAAAGCCAGATATCCCTTCGTGGTATATCATTTTTATGATGAATTCAAGGAATTCAGTGAAAAGCCAGGGTAAGCCAGGGGGGAAAACATGTTCATATTTACCCCATGTACTATGGTGTAATAATGAACAAGGATTTTTAAAAAAATTCTATCAGCCAAAAAATTAAAAAAACGGTCGCGCTGTGTAGCAGAAGAGTTAAAAGTTATTTCTGATGGAGTCTCAGGATTTTTAAATACGACATGGTGCTCCAGAGAGCAATCAGCGTACGAAAGTCTCAAAATTTGTTCATAATTACCCCTACTGACCCTACATAGTATGAAATAATATTCATATTTTTAAAAAATGGCATGGATCACTCATTGCTTTTGGAGCAAAATGATCATACATTTAGTACGCTTTATTCACGACCTTAAACTTTGACCTCTACTCAGGGACAAACAAATCAGATTTTCAAAAAAAGAAACTTCACAATTACTTATTATAGTATTGCAAACACTAAATGAAATTTTTAGAAAAATAGCAGACCTCAACTATCAGGCTCCCGTAGACTTTGTCCAGCTTTAAAAAAATGACACTGAAGCAGCTGTCATAAGAAAGGCTGGTCAGCATCAAGAGCTCAAAAATTTTTCTTCAGCGAAAAGGGTTTATCTTTTTACCATGAATCATGTATATTACAGGTCGGTTGCCACTCACCAGTAGAGACTAAAACTGAAGACTACAAAATGTAATATGGGACGCCAAATTGGCGACCTACCTTTGTTTTGTTTTCGCTCTTCCACCGCGAAGTGACCAGCTTTAGCGAGAAACTTTGCGATCGGGACGAGCGGAACCGGATTAAAGTTTAAAACACTCATCGCTGACAGGTTATTGGATGGCCTTTTGACAAATCTTGTTTCCACAGTGAATTAATAGACTTTAACTAATTGATAACGGAAGAAAAAAAATCTGGTATGGACCCCACTACTTCCTTTTACGTGTAAACTTCTTAGTAGTTGCCTTAAGTGTTAAAAATGTGCTTGGAGTGAGCAAGGTAACAATTCAAATATTTACTCCCCTAATCTGCCACGAAACAATGCAAAAAATATTTTACAATGGTTAATTTTCTAAATATCGCGGATTTTAATATCATTCAGTGAATTTTTCGCAAAATATCGCCAATAGCGCCAAGTTGAACCCAAATTCAAAAAAAAATTTTCGCCAAATTTGTCGCTAACTTGGTGATATGTCGCCAAGTTGGCATCAAACACTTGGAGACCAAAAGCTTGGCGACATATCGCCAAGTGGTCGTGCCAATTCATATCACTTGAGTCTGCATTGAAATTAACACTGATTTACCTCAAAAAAGGGGTAAAACACCCCCTTGGGAACATTCAAATGCAACCACAAGGGGAGGTGCACAACTAGACCATCCTCAGAGCCTACATACCAAGCTAGAAACTTCTACGTCATATAGTTTTTGAGTTATGCGAGGCACATACATACATCCGCACATAAAGACGTCACGAGAAAACTCGTCGTAATTAACTCGGGGGTGGTTGAAAAGGATTTTTCGGCTGCTTATATGTTGGTAAGTACATATGCACGTGCTGACAAGTCGAAAAAACTACGGAACATTCATTCGGGAGTGAGCAAAATCAAAACTTAGACTCAAATTTGAGTGATTTTTTTTCGCGATCACAATACTTCTTTTACTACGTAAAAGGAAGTAAAAAACTTCGCAATGAAAAGATAGTGTAACTGCAATACAATTTTTGCGGGTGAAAGGCTGAAATTAGAGTCATCTAACGTCACTCGTTTCGTTTTCGAGGAGCCCTTTTTTGCGCGTGGGTTTCTTAGAAATTCATTAAAAATCAATCGTGTTTTAAAATTCGGCGATGGCGAATTTTTGTGTTTTGTATGTCTCTTAACAATATCTAGTAGTTAAAAGATGGAATATTTAACAGATCGAAACTTCAATACTGTGATTAACTTAAACGTATTCTGAAATGGGAACTCTGAGCCTAATTCGAAATTTGCAAGCTTTCCCTTTCGAAAATTACTGTAGCCACTACCTGGCAGACTTATAATTATATTGCAGCTGTCAGTGTTTTGATAAAACATTTTACGACAGAAACTAGATAAACAGGTTGTTGAGTTGTTCACTATTGTTGACAGAAAAGTCCCCCCAACGAAATGTTCATAAAATCCGAAAGCTTCCAACCAAAAATCTTTCTAGCCATACACCATTGGTGTAGCCATACACCATTTTTTGATCAATAAAAAATTTTTTAACAATACATATTTAACTTGTTAAATATTACCGAGTACACTAGTTAATACTAATATTGAACTTAAATGTATCCTAGTTACCAATAGTAGCTACGTGGTAGAATAAAGACATTCAGTGTAGTCCATGGTATCAGCGTGAACCTTTTTTTTTTTTTTTTTTTGGAAAATCAGGTACAGCGACCTCCGAAACCCGTTCGTTGTTATAACGGAGTTCGACTGTGTGTTTTTCAAGTCATTCAAGCACTGATGAGTAAGTGTGTTCTTTTTATGTGGTTTTCTTAAAGAAATACAAACTGTGATTTTGTATAATGTTATTCTAAGGCCCAATCCACTGTTTTTGTCTTACTACCTATTTTTGTGAAAGTATTACATCAACATTATATTATTATGAAAGTCCCAGCCCCCTCAGCCTTCATCACACACATTGGTTGATGATTTTTTTAAATGGAAATTCTAAGTTTTGCATAATAAAAACTTAAATGTTCATTCGAAAAGTACTACGTCATTGACAATTTACAACAGAATTCGGGGGGGGGGGTGTAAAGAGTTCAAAAATAAAGTTGTATTTCAGCTGAATAGGTTTTGTACTGTTACTGTTCAAGAAATTGAAAGAAAAATTTCAACACAAAAGCGGATGCAAAAAGATTGAACTTAAATTTTGTTATTTTATTTCAGCGAAAAACGGCTGAAAAACGGTTAAAATACTACTAAAGAGTCGTTATTCATGGGATGTTCATATCTAAGCATTCTATTTTATGAGTACTATTAATTTTTAATATTGTTTTTGTGAATGTGCCAATTACTTTTTCTTCTTTTTTTGCGAAGGTGCCGTTTTTTATACTTTTTTCTTGCGAAAGTATCGAATTTGAAATATGATTTTTGTGAAGGTACCGAGAAACGGTAGTTAAATAAGCCTATATTGGGCCCTGTATTCACATCACTTTCAGAGAAACAGCTAATGTATGAAAAAAAAAATATTTGATAAATAAATGTGCTATGACTTCATATCGTACAAAATTTATTTTCTTCATTTTTTTACATGGACGTATCAAAAATTTAGGACATATAAAAAGTTAAATTCAATTGTAATCTGACTGAGCACAAAAAAAAAAAAAATGGTGTCAACCAATTTACACACATGACTGGTGCTTGAATACATCAAAACATTTTTCTCAGTCTTTGATAACACCAAGAATTATTTTTGGTGAAAAAAAAAATGACGTTGTTTTTACTATACCACTCAGTTAAAAGCATTCACTACTACTTTGGGCGAATTAAAACAAAGTTTATCGCATTGTTGCAGCAAAAGAATACAAGGGCAGACCATGGAATGACTGAACAGCTGCTTCGACTGTCAATAACTGTCTTTAAGATGACTCGTCATCTGAACAGATAAACTTAGCATGGATTCAGTGTAAGACAAAACAGTCCAAATACCATCCATTTAGTAGGCGCAAATCTCAGGTTCCGCTGTGGTACCTATAATGCGTATTTTATCACAGATGGAAGTGGAATCTTCCGGAAAAATACTTCTTGGCCGATTTCCGTTCTGACCGATCATGATAGATCAATCCGTTACAAACTATTAGTCTGGGAGATACATTTAACTTACCAGCTTCCAGTAAGTTTGTATTTTTGTAACTCTAATTTACTTAGGTCGCTTCCGGAGAGAATAAGGTTCATCTTCAACTGCGACAGATGATCTCCCTCTTTTCCCCTTTCCATATCTTACAGAAACGCCTTTTCTACTTGTCTTATTTGGAACTTTTCTAAAACCATCAAGAAGTATTCTCACTAATTCATCTAACTGCTCCTTTTCTTCTAAAAATGTTGCATATTCTTCGAATACCTTTCTGAAATTGATTACTGTTTTCTCATCGGCTAAACACCACCTCAAGGAAGGTAACAAAGATAATAAACATTTAGAACCATATAAAGAAATAGTCTTTCTATACCAGAGGGTGTTCCATTTGAGCTGCTTTATTTCTTCGGAGGACAAACCAAACCATTGATAAAAACGTTCAGCTTTTTCCCATACTCTTCGAATAAATACAATGGTATAATGGGTTTTCATGCCTTTACGATAAAGCAGATCCTTTTTGAATTCTCTTGTTTCTTCCTCTGCATCAATGATCCAGGCTATAATCCGATCCATCTGCTCCCATGTGCTATCTTCTACCCAAGAATCATCTGTATAATCCTGTAGCAGAGCACGGCAAGCTTTCTGAGCAAAACGTAACTTATGTCTCCTGTTTCTCTCAACCGCAGATGAAAAGAAATCAAGCAGGCTCTCAACTTCAGCGAATTTCCCACTACGCAAAAGAGACGCAATATAATTTAAACCCATCTTGTCATTGAGGAAGTCAACCTTGTGCTTGGTTTTTTCCACCACCGACTCAAGAGACCAGTCAAAGACATCGTTCATTAGCTTTACGTTGTTCTCTTCAAAAGCATCCAAACAGAGCTTCCTAACACGCCATGATTGGATAAATTTTTTTTTAAAGCAAGCAATTTTTTCTTGTGGCATGCTTTCCTTCACGAACCAGTTCAAAAGAGACCACTGTCCTTCCTCGATTAAACGTGAACACATAAACAGTCTGTCATCGAAAGGAATCCATTGTCTTTTGTCTGGTGAATCACAAAAAATCCGCGTAAATAACACTTGGTCTTCCTCCTCAAAGGGGGATTTTCTTAACAACAGAGGCAGCAACGATCTACTTTCATATTTTACTACATAATCGTGCCAACTTACGCGAAACACAGAATGCTTGTACTCTTCAGGGGTATCTTCCCATAACGCCCCTAAGAGACTTCGATAATCGTAATTGTTCGCTTCCCACTCCCTTCCTCCTCCTTCCGCATACTTTGTAGCTAAGGATAATAAGCACTGGATATACTCTTCATGGGGCATTATTCCCCACAATCGGTTGATTGTTGGTAAAATATTGTCTTGATATGGCCAATCTAAAAGAAATTTGACGGAATCTCCAGCACAGTGCGTTTCCCAGGTGTAAGTAAAAAATTTCAATTGCTGTTCTTGATCCATCTGTGACAGGAAAAAAACCAACTTGTGATAATAAGAGGGTAAAATAGAACGTTTAAGATATTTCGCTGTACCAGGCACTAGAGGTGACACTAAAAATGCCTTCGAATATACCCATCTTCGGAGATAATTTAGGCATTCTATTGCTCTGTCAATAACCATTTGCTGATGCATAGAATCCTTCAACTTTTCCCAGCACACCATCAAGGCCGAGAGATTTCCACAATGTATGGCTTCGGACAATGCTGAATTCCATAGTTGGTGTTCTCCTATAGTGCCGTCCATAAAACGTGACCACAGAAAAACAAAATTGTGACAATCCCCAAAAGCGTCGGCATTAACATCTTTAACGAAGAACTCCTTGTCCACTCGGGTCAGTCTGTTCCACAATGGTAAAACTTGTTCTTCCAAGCAATACACACAAGCAATCTTATACCTTTGCAATACCGTCAACCGCTCATCTTCAAGCAACCGGCGGGCCACCTTCTCCTGGTCTACCTGGCCCTCACCGTCCCAATCTTCTGCGGTCAAAGTATTCATCAAATAATAGCGAGATACTTCAAAAAACACCTCTTGCCTTCTGGCATAAGTTAAATATTCCAAGGCGATGCGGTTGATCCAGGGACGAATCTTCCGCTTAAACCGATCGGGCAGGTGCATAGTCAGTCTTTCACATTGCACCTCTACAGCTGCGTGCCATTGCTTTAGATGCTCTTCGCCCTCATCCCTGCGAGATTTTTGAAAAGCCTTACACAACCTTTTGTCCTCTTTCACCTTCGCCCATATGGATAATGTTTCTGGATCACTCACAAAGAATGTTGGTTCATAATAAAGAACATTATAAATAAAGCCACCATAAGTTGGTTTTTCTAAATTCAGAGCTATTTCTTTAAAACCATTTTCCTGGCACAAATTGATTGCTACTTGGGCCAAGGCTTTCTCTTCCAACGAAATCATTTTATTTACGTAACGCTTCATGATGTATTGTTTCAACAGATGATTTTTACAATGGTGATATCGTTTTAAAACATTGGTTTGTCCGATTATATCCAAAATATGCGGGTACTTGCTTAATCACGATCAAAGTGAAAGACTTGAATAAAACTAACGTTGGTTATACAAGTACTTTTCGAATGGCACATTTACAGCATCTTCTTTTGTTTGCAAAGCCAATAAGTACAGAATGCAGTCTTCAGTGTTGCTAAAACAAAATAAAAACAATGCTACATATTAACAACTCATTAAAAAAAATATTACATTATAAATAACGACGTACAGCAAAATTCTCTGAAAAGCTCATTTTCTGAAAATAACATGAACCGCAGCTGCCCGACATACTCAGAAACGTTTCCGGATTTTTTTTACAGTGCAATAGTAGCTACATGGTACAATAAAGACATTCAGTGTAGTCCATAGTATCAGCGTGGACTTTTTTGGGGGGAAAATGTATGCGTTTTTTTATGTGTTTTTTTTTAAAGAAATACAAACTGTGATTTAGTATAATGTTACTCCAAGGCCCAATCCATTGTTTTTGTCTTACTACCTATTTTTGTGAAAGTATTACATCAACACATTCCATTATTGTGAAACTCCCAGCCCCCTCAGCCCTAATCACACACATTGGTTGATGATTTTTTTAAATGGAAATTCTAAGTTTTGCATAAGAAAAACGCAAATTTTTATTCGAAAAGTACTACGTCATTGACCATTTAAAACAAGACTTTGGGGGTGGAGGGAGATGTAAAGAGTTCAAAAATAAAGTTGCATTTCAGCTCAATAGGTTTTGTACTGTATACAGTTTAAGAAATTGAAAGAAAAATTTCAACCCAAAAGCGGATGCAAAAAGATTGATCTCAAATTTTGTTATTTTATTTCAGCGAAAAACGGCTAAAACACTACTACTAAAGAGTCGTTATTCAGGGGATGTTCATATCTACACTGTTAAAACTACGGGTGCCAATAAGAAAGCTGGGGTGAAAGCAAGGTGTAATGGGCTGTCATAGCGAAATTGAAATACTCTTTCCGGACCAAAAGGCCTCTCAGAGGGTGCTTTTAGCTAATTCTGCAGCGCCATCGGTACCCTTTAGGTTTGCGCATGCTCAGTGAGCCATCTGAAAGGCACCCCTGATAGCCTGCGTCTGCGCATTGCGATTCCAAGCTCTCATCATCATCGTCAACCATTTGAATGGCGGACATCTTGTTTAAGTCGACACGACAGAATTCTCGCTACACTGTTTTCACAGTCTTGGATTTCACCTTGAGTTTATTACAAAAATGGATTAATTCTTCATTTTAATCTTCGAATTCTCACGTAAGTACATGCATTTAATCATAGCTCTAAGATTTTCCAACATACTGTTTACAAAATGTTCTAACGAAATTTATTTCTGTGTAGCGATTCTCTTTTGCCAGCCAACAAGCAGCAGAACGCGAAGGAAATGAAAAAAAAAACTCTGCCCCACTCTTTCTTACTTTCTTATTTGTTTTTATTATACGTATATGTATATGCTATTTTAATGCCATGAATTACATTACGTGTTTCCGCTAGCTAATGTCTTTCATTGGCTTTATTGATAACGAATGATGAGTTCATTATTGCAAGAGCTTACTTTTTTTTTTGTTCCATCAGTTGAAATGAATAGATCCTTAAAATATATTTCGATTTATAATCTGCCGAGGAACTTAGTGTTTAACAAACACTGCTTTTCGAATGCCCCTATATTTTAGTCCTTTAGTTTAGATAATGAAATGTCGAACCATACATACGTATTTAATATGTTACTCTTGATTAAAATTTTAGAAGTTAATGAAGCGATTCAATTTTTTATTGATAGAATAACACAACTGAATATTTTTGATTGTTTTTGAAAGGGATCCATAAAATACCCTCCCTCTTCATTTTCGGTGCAGATAATGCAGTGGTAAATATCAATAGCATTTTAAAACTACTGAGTTGAATCCAAGTCATGAATTCTTTTAAAATATGTTGGAAAGTCTGAACTGTGAGAAAATGCCTCAAATTACAAGTTTCGATCATTTTCAAATCGGAATTCAAGGTGAAAATGTACCAAGACTTCGTGAATAAAAACAATAAATAAAAGTAAACACAATCGAAAAACAAAAACGCACACAGCACAGGGGGGAGGGGATTTGCAATGGTGAACAGTGAGGGTGCCATTGTGCTCTTCTTTACAGTTCCATCTTTAACCCGCGCTGCTTGTTGAATTGAGGGTGCCAGTTTTTCACCCAAGCCAAGGGTAAAATCTCGACTCCCTATTGGGTGCCGCTGGTGTTACAAGCGTTTCACCCCAGAAAGTGCCAATTGCAACCAGTAGTTTTAACAGTGTAAGCATTCTATTTTATGAGTACTATTAATTTTTAATATTGTTTTTGTGAATGTGCCAATTACTTTTTTTTTGCGAAGGTGCCGTTTTTTATACTTTATTCTTACGAAAGTACCGCGTTTAATATATGAGTTTTGTGAATGTACCGAGAAACGGCAGTGAAATAAGCCTATATTGGGCCCTGTATTCACATCACTTTCAGAGAAATAGCTTATGAATAAAAAAAAAAAAAAAACATTTTGAGAAATCATTGTGCTATAACTTCATATCATACAAAATTTATTTTCCTCATTTTTTTTACATGGACGAATCAAAATTTTAGGACATATAAAAAGTAAAATTCAATTGTAATGTGACTGAGCACAAAAAAATGGTGGCAACCAATTTACACACATGACTGGTGCTTGAATACATCAAAACATTTTTCTCAGTCTTTCATAACACCAAGAATTATTTTTGGTATTTCACTAGATCGAGAAAAAAAATGACGTTGTTTTTACTATACCACTCAGTAAAAAGCATCCACTACTACTTTGGGGAATTAAAACAAAGTTTATCGCATTGTTGCAGCAAAAGAATACAAGGGCAGACCCATGGAATGACTGAAAAGCTGCTTCGACTGTCAATAACTGTCTGTAAGATGACTTGTCGTCTGAACAGATAAACTTAGCATGAATTCAGTGTAAGACAAAACAGTCCAAATTCCAACCATTTAGTAGGCGAAAATCTCAGGTTCCGCTGTGGTATCTATAATGCGTGTTTTATCACAGATGGAATGTGGAATCTTCCGAAAAAATACTTCTTGCCCGATTTCCGTTGTGACCGATCATGATAGATCAATCCGTTACAAACTATTAGTCTGGGAGGAACATTTAACTTACCAGCTTCCAGTAAGTTTGTAAGTTTTTAATTTACTTAGGTCGCTTCCGGAGGGAATAAGGTTTATCTTCAACTGCGACAGATGATCTCCCTCTTTTCCTCTTTCCATACCTTACAGAAACGCCTTTTCTACTTGTCTTATTTGGAACTTTTTTAAAACCCTCAAGAAGTTTGCTCACTAATTCATCTAACTGCTCCTTTTCCTCTAAAATTGCTGAATATTTTTCTCCAAATACAGTTTTGAAATCCATTACCATTTTCTCATCGGCTAAACACCAACTCAAGGAAGGTAACAAAGATAATAAACCTTTAGAACCATATATCGCAATAGCCTTTTTACACCAGAGTGTGTCCCATTTAAGCTGCTTTATTTCTTCGAAGGATAAACCAAACCATTGATAAAAACGTTCGGCTTTTTCCCATACTCTTCGAGTAAATACAATGGTATAATGGGTTTTTCTGCCTTTACAATAAAGCAGCTCCCTTTTGAATTCTCTTGTTTCTTCCTCTGCATCAATGCTCCAGGCTAGAATTCGATCCATCTGCTCCAATGCGTTATCTTCTACCGAAGAATCATTTGTATATTCCTGTAACAAAACATCACAGGGTTTCTGAGCAAAATGCAGCTTATATCTTTTCCTTCTCCCAACCGAAGGTGAAAAGAAATCGAGGATGCGATCAACTTCAGCAAATTTCCCACTACGCAAAAAAGACTCTACGTAATCTAAAAACCACTCGCAATTAAGGAAGTTATTCCTATACTTGACTCTTTCTGCCACCGACTCAAGGGACCAGTCCAAGACATCTTCCACCAGTTTTACGCGGTTCTCTTCAAAAGCATCCAAAAAGAGCTTCGTAACAGGAGATGATCGGATAATTTTTTTTTTTAAAACGAGCATTTTTTTTTTTTGTGGCATGCATTCCTTCACGAACCAGTTCAAAAAAGACCACTTTCCTTCCTCGATTAAACGTGAACACATAAACAGTCTGTCATCGAAAGGAATCCCTTGTCCAAGCTGTTTTCGGACCTCAAAAACGCTAAAAAACGTCAAAAATGCCTTGTTTTGAGGTCCTTCACTGACCTTACGACAACAACTTATCACAAATTTAGCATTCATTTTGTAAAACTTCAACCTTCTATACTCCATATACAAAAAGAAAATTGGAGTTCAACTGTTCATGTTAAGAGTTTTGGCTCACAGTAACTTCCATGTCTTGAAATTCCGCTTAATTTTTGATGTCGCACTTTCAACTTACGGGATCCATAAAAACTAAACAACTCAACTTTAGAGCAAAACATTCTGGATTTGGTCTTTCAATAAGATAATAAACATTTGGTAATTTTTGGGAGAAAATCTGAGAGGTCATGAATCACCCCATAATGCTAGGCGTGACAGTTTCTCAGATTCTTGCTCTTAATTGCTGCTTTTATTTCTTCCTTATAAAATGTCTTTTTAAATATTATATCATAGGCAGAAAAAAAATTCAGTTAAAAAAGCATGTACTCTCTGGTGCCTAGCGTTCCTTTTTAATGACGATTTTTCTTTTTTTAATAAAAAAATATTTTTACACGATTATTTTTTAATTATTTTTACTGTCCATTAAACACTATTTGTAACCAGTAGAGACGAGTTCGGGCCCACTTTTGAAGGCCCGAGCCCGCCCGAGCCCGAGAATTTTTAATCCGAGCCCGTCCAAGCCCGATTGATATTGTCTTGTTTTGAGCCCGACCCGACCCGAGCCCGAGTGTATCAAGCATCAACATATATATTCTTAATTTCCACTTGGGATGCACTGCCATATGGTATATCGTAACAGCAATTGCAAATATATTATAAGTGGGTGCTATCTTTTTGAATTATTATTATTATTTAAATTTTTTTCCGATGTGCGGAAGCTGAGAAACGATGTATGGGAGTGGGAGATAAGGTGATAGATGTCATTTCTCTGAAACTCTTCCTGAACAAAGCAATTCTGCCATTAAGAAAAACTGTTCTCACGCTCAAGTACCCAATATTCCGTGAACGTTGTATTTGTATAAAAACTATCTTAATATGAGATCGAGCCCGAGCCCGAAAGCTGCTTGAAGTTAAAGGGCCCGAGTCCGTCTCGGGCTCGGACTCGGGCCGAGCCCGGCTCATCTCTAGTAACCAGTATACAAAATATCTTTGGAAAAAAAATGTCAGGCATTAATGGGTTAATTAAGATAGAGGATATTAAAAAGTACAAATGCACACTGCTTAAAAATACTGTTATTTTTATTCACGTAATGAACAATGCAATCCAATAGTTTTAGATTTTTCAGCAGTAAAAGAAGCTTAAATGTAATACCAAATGAAATATTTTTAATAATTGTATGAGTTTTGTTCCATAAAATATCAATAAGAATAAACAGAAAAATTTCATAAAATTCATAAAATGTTCTTTCCAACTATTGCGTAAATAGACGCTAAGTTCATTTCTCTCCTTTATTTTGCGAAATAATATTTTAACTACCTAACTATTATTATTGATTTATGTAATGCAACCACCATTGGATATTACGACCCAAGTCGGGTTCAGATGGAGTCTTTGTAACAATGCCAACAGTATTTTAAAATACAAAAAAATAATATTCTTTCCTTTAGTCTTTGTATTCTATTTTAAACCAGGTTATTCAACTTCTACAACTCAGCAAACAAAAAGCATGATTCAATACCAGAATAACAATAGACATTCAACATTTTATTTTTTACTCTGCCGGCCTAATTTCTCTTTTCTTTTCTTTACATGTTTAGGAACTTTTGTTTGCTGCTTTTCACGACGAGCTTCTTTCAGGGCTTTTTTTCTTTCCTTTTTTGTGTCTGGAGATTCATCTCTGGGCCTACCAGCTGTTACGTGAATTTTTGATTCCTCTTGATCAGCCTTTTCACCCCCTTCTTCCGCACCAGATGATGCATCTTCGTCGGAATCGCCTTCAGACTCTGCGCCGGAACCCCGAACGGCGACGAGGCTCGGTTTCAATCCCGTCACGGACTGGTAGAGTATTTCCCTGTCTTCGGAGAAGATGTCGTTTTCGACGTCAATCACCTCATTCAGCCTCTTCGGTATGTAGGCCTGCTTGAAAACTTCCTCGTCGATTTTGGCCTCTTCGGGGACGTCCTGCTCGCTCCTGTTTGCAGCAATCTCCTGAGCTTTTTCAAGATAACAATCCATGTTCTGGTCAGTGATATTCGGATCGGTGACGAATTCGAAAAGTTCTCGAACAGTCATCACTGGAACGCCACATTTTTTGAAGAAGTCGGTGACATTCGTGCAATCCTTCCTCAAGAATTCAATGGCATGTGGATGTTCAAGCTCCACCGACTGCGAAACATCAATCATCACGAGCTTACCGCCGTGATACAGCAAATTATATTCACTCAAATCTGCATGAATCAGCTTGCATTTGTGAAACAAATTCCTGATCATTATCACACAGTCCAGGTACAGTTCCCTTGCTTTGTCTTCGGATAAATTCACTTCTTTCAGCAGGGGAGCAGGCCAGCCATCTTTACCAATGAAGTTCATAACCAAGACGTGACTTTTGAGCTTGATGGGTTCCGGACAGGGCAATCCAGCAGAATATATCCTCCAGAGATTTCTCATTTCCTTCTCCGCCCACGTCTGAACCATTTTCCTCGGATTGCTCCGGCAATAGCCCATTCGGAATCTATGGTCACCCGTCACGTACTTGTCCCTATCTTTGAAAGTAAGGATGGAGGTTTTATAAATCTTCACAGCCCTCTCTACACCATCAGAGGAAAATGCATAGTACACATTGGCTTCCTTACCGGTACTGATACAGCCCTCAATTTCACATATAACCCCCTTGCTCAACATCTTGAAGAGGATGATTCGGGTTCGAGGATCCAACACCTGCTCCACCGTGGCTCTTTGCTCTTTGTCCTTCACTTTCGTCTTTGCGAGCTCTTTCTTCCTCGCTTCCTCGTGCAGGAGTTTAACGGCGGATTCCGGAAGATTGCTGCACTGGTACTTGTCGACACATATTCTGGAGAGGTACTTCTTGTACAGACTCTCATGGGGCTGATAGGCATTTTCTTTCTTTTTTTGCGGGTTGGGCCTCGGGGCCGAGCTTTGGGAGCCGGTCACCGACTTGAGGGACTGAACGCCATCTTCAATGCCAATGGAATAATTTCCATCATCAGAGAAATCTTCTTCACTTTCCTCATCATTGAATTCCAAATTATCAATTGCGAGTGTCCCAGTTTTCTCACACACAGAATCCATTTTTGATTACTCCTGAAAAAAAAAGAGTAACTTAATTCTTCCACCTTTATTCAAGGCAAACATCAATAAATATTTAAAGTTTTGCAGATTTTAATAATGATATTTTTTAAATTTAATTGACCAATAATTTATTTTTCCATTATTTATCTTTATTTAAATGAAAAAAAGTTAAACAAAATCAAATATTTTTTGAGTCGATAATTTTGCCCCCCAGTATATGTATTTTGTGGTGCAAAATCACATGAAATCATAAACACAACACCAAATAATAATATTACCAATGTTAATACTGCCATGCTAAGCACAAAAGTGGTATCTGCACTTATTGACGAAATTAAACTATGGCCACCAGGTGGTTCTTTCTAAATAAAATGTCTTACAGCCATTTATCAATGGGAAATATTTTATTTTTTTTAATTCTGAAAAAATTTCCTCTAAATAAAATACATGAAGGGGCAAAAGTGTAAACAGCCCCATTTAACGCCTATAACTCAGCTGCAGATACAACTTTTGCGCCTAGCTCGGCAGAAGAAATTTTATGCAGTGCATAAAGATGAACATTTCTGACAAGTCTATTGCATTGCAAATACAGTGAAGTACCGCTTATACGTTTTTCAAGGGACCGTGAGAAAAAACGTATAAATGAAAAACATATAAATGAAAATTACAAAAAAATAAGAAAAAACGAATATTTGTGGTTGAAAGTAACTTAAGGGTCATAAGAAAAATGAAATAAAAAATACAATGAAATGAAGCATGTAATACTAACCTTTTAATTCCAGAATTAACCTACATCTACTACTTCTCATATTCATCCGGACTGACATTCAAAGTATTTCGTTATTTTAGGCTGTAGGGCTCTTTTGGAATGCACAGAAAAAAGTTTTTTGTTTATAGTTAAAAGTGCCATTTTAACATTATCATTTAACTCACTACAAATGAGACAGTCTTGCATGGGATTAAAATCTTCTAAAGCTTGCTGAAAACTTGGCAGTAGCTTTTCGGAACAATTATCCTCTTCTTCGCTGCTGGATTCTTCATTAGCGATCATTTCATCGATTGTTAGAAGTGAACATGTCGCAAGTTCTGAATCGCAGTTAACAAAGTCATGAAATGAAGAAACTTCATTTACATTTGACCAGTTTTCAGGGGGAGCAAAATCAGTAACTTTGGTGATTTCAATAGAGAAATCCACTAAAGACAAAAATCCACCAATGGTGAAGCAGTTTTTTGTTGTTTTCGGTAAAACATCTGCCCACGCCCATTCTCGCTCTTTTTGACTCGGATTTTAAAAAACGTATAAATGAAATTGCAATTTCAGGAAAGCGTATAAAAGAAATTTTTTAATATTAATATGTATTGGACTCTGCCCGGACCGAGAGTAAAAATGTATAAATGATAAAAATGTATAAAAGAGAAACGTATAAACGGTGATTCACTGTACTTAAAATTTTACACAAGAAAAGTATGACATTACATGTTATGCATTGAAATAAAGTTAAGTTCTGCAGAGTTAGTAATGTGATGATAAAGTGCAGATCATAATTACCTTTGAGTATTTATTGTTGATCTGGGGAAAATATGTTAGATATTTTCCAACTCTTCTTTTACTTCAATAAGTCATTGTTGCCTTAATCTTCTTTTGTAGGAGCTCCATTTAAGTAACTGTTCATTACTTAATTGTAGCAGAATTTCCTTTGAACAATTCATTATGTTCAATGGATATATCTAAACATTCTGCTGACTAATGTGAGATGCAATTCTAACATTTCCAAGTATTTTCACAGCATTTAAAGTACGAACAGAGAATAATTTTTAATCGTAAATTTGTTAAAAAAATTTAGGATTTGAGGCAAAGAAAGGCTGTTTCCAGATACAGTTCCATAAAAATATACAAATTAACTTATGGAACCTAAGAAATGTACATAAGACAGGTTAGCATTATACGGAAGGTCATTTATATGGAAAAGACTTTCTAATTAATTTGAAATCAGAGAGTCCTTTGCTGGATGTAAAAAGCAATGCGGTATGTAAAAGCAGTAGCTGCTCCACAAGTGCGGTTGCACTTGTAGATCAGCTACAATGGTAGGAAATTTCAAAGGGTGCAAGTTGAACTTAAAAATCAAAACCAAATGTTCAATAAACACAATTTTTAAGACAGAGAAACTACCAAGAGAGCTTAAGCCAGTTTTGGCTGATGCCATAAAAATCGCCAACTTCATGAAATTTACATCGCTGAATTCTTGATCTGAATTTTAGATCAAAACAACTCCTTATTTCTTCACACAATGGTTCACTCACTTTCAAGAAGCAAGAATTATTAAGTCAAGTTACAGAACACAAGGTTTTGATGTTTCTCAACGAGGTGCAACACGCAATTTTGCTGCAAAACAAATCCTGGCTCCTATTACATGTTCAAACAGATCAGCAACGCACATCTTAAAAAGCTGTTGAATGTGGCGGGGGAAAGCAAAGTACATCTTAAAAAGCTGTTGCATATGACGGGGGAACATTTGTATAAGCTCCCCATCCTGTGAAGTTTAAGTACTACTGCAAGTTAACTGGCATAAAACACTAAGACTGGCTTCGCTGCCCCCTAAGAATCAAGTCAGGATGCTTCCTTTGAAGGAGCAAGAAGAATTTACAAAACCTCGGAAGGGTAATTACGTATGAATCTTGAGACTAGCAGAGTGCCTTTAGCTGCATACTGGCTGATAGTAAAAGGAGCACCCAAAAGCTATTTATATACTGCTTCCATTCAGCGTTAGAAAAAAACGGTTGTTAGTAGCATTTGACCACTAAAAATGCTAATGTGATGCCTAGATTTTGGAGCTTAGATGCCAAACTTGGTGCCAAAAATTTTAGATCAAAATGAATCTTTTCTTTCATGACTCATTGTGAACAAGAGGCGTGATTGACCCAGAGAATAAATTTTTAATCGTATTTTCCGAATGTGATAAATTTCCTTTTAAAAATCTTTTCTTTTTGGTACGTATTACAGAATACCCCATCGGCAGTGACTGGCTCAGTGGCGTAGCTAGGTAGGGGTTGGCAGGAGTGGCTCTTGCCACGGGTGCAGCAGCCAGGGGGGCAGCATTTTGACCGATGAAAAAAAATTTTTTTTTGGTCAAGTCCAAACAGACTAAAAGATGAAAATTTGATAGACACCCCAAGCAGCGCAAGCTGCACCCCCACGCTACAACACAAACCATGCAGAATGTGCAACTTTGCTTAGGTAGATTTCGGTTGGATATATTGGTGTTAGCTTAAATCTATCTGGTAGGTTAGAATTTAGTTATATGGGGTCTGAAGTTGGCTGATCTGAAATCGACCGGTTTTATCCACTTGAAAGAGATAGAAACAAACCTTTTCTCTTCGCTTCTTTTCAGCCGGTTTTTTCACGATATCACTTCAACTTATCAATTACATACTATAATTCGGAAATAACGTTCTACGATTTTAAAAATCGGCAAGTTTTTGTTGAAAACATTTCCGATGCAGAGTTTTAGAATACAATTTTATGATGACAGAAAATAACTCATCTGTTGGTAACAATTTTTCTGTAGCAAAAACTAGCTAGAGAATAATATGCATTTCTCAAAAACGGGGGAGGGAGGTTTCTAAAAAGCGACTATTGCAAATTTCGCTAATTTAAAAAGTTGTACCAAGAGCCTACATCATATGAATATTCCAACAAGAAGTTCTGCCAAGAACTAAACGAGCCTACTTTTTTCCCGCACATCAACATCGGCATTCTAGCATCTGATCAACATTCACTTGATTATCTGAGACTGAAAATTATGTCAAACATACCTTTTTAGCACTTAAAGCTGATTTTTAAAAGCAAAATATACCCCTCTCATCAGATGAAATAGACACTTGAAAATTAAACAAACGAATAAATAAAGTTTTGTCTCATCTTTTAAAAAATGTAACTGTTATAGTTCTTCCGCAGAAAAATTCCTCAATTGTTTCAAAAAAAAAAAAAAAATTAAAAGTACAAAGATCATCGAAACACATTTTATCAAAGAAAAAAAAAAACTCGTTCATTAAAAAAATGTCTTGAATTACATTTTTGATCTGTTGCCAGTTGTTAAATATAAATAAAGAATAAAATACCCTCGGGAATGAAAAATTTTCTTACAAAGTTAGTTTGAAGGCAATCCGCCTTTAAGTTTAAGATCAACATTCAACTTAAATTTCCCTGTATTCTCTGTTGCAAGTTTTTTTCTGAACGATTCAATATTGAACGAAAAATGGTTCAAATCAAAAAGTGAAATGTGGGAATGAGCCTCTCCGAGATCTTTCAAACAAAAAAAAGTTTATTCCATTCGGATGGTTCACTCAGAAGTTATTCGGTGGGGAAAGGTTGCTTGAACGGTTCAATGTTGAACGAAAAAATGTTCAAATTGAAAATTTAAATACGGTAATGAAGTATCCTTGCTGAGAATCTTCGAACAAAAAAAAGTTTGTTTACATTCGATTGTTCACTCAAAAGTTATTAGGGGTGACAGCTTGTTTAAACGGTTCAATGGTGAACAAAAAACTGTTAAATCAGAAATGTAAATACGGGAATGAAGTATCCTAGATAAGATCTTTCGAAAAAAAATACAGTGAAGCACCGTTTATACGTTTTTCTAGGGACCGTGAGAAAAAAACGTATAAATGAAAAAACGTATAAATGAAAATTACAAAAAAATACGGAAAAACGAATTATTGTGGTTGAAAGTAACTTAAGGGTTATAAGAAAAATAAAATGAAATCCAATGAAATGAAGCATGTAATACTAACCTTTCAATTCTAGAATTATTTTACATCTACTACTTCTCATATTCAAAGTATTTCGTTATTTTAGGCTGTAGGGCTCTTTTGGAATGCACAGAAAAATGTTCTTTGTTTATAGTTAAAAGTGCCATTGTAACATTATCATTTAACTCACTACTAATGAGATAGTCTTGCATGGTGTTAAAACCCTCTAAAGCTTGCTGAAAACTTGGCAGTGGCTTTTCCGAACAATTATCCTCTTCTTCGCTGCTGGATTCTTCATCGATCTTTTCATCAATTGTTAGAAGTGAACATGTCGCAAGTTCTGAATCGCAGTTAACAGAGTCATGAAATGAAGAAACTTCATTTACATTTGACCAGTTTTTAGGGGGAGCAAAATCAGTAATTTCGGTGATTTCAATAGGGCCATCCACTGACGACAAAAATCTACCTATGGTGAAGCAGTTTTTTATCGTTTTTGGTAAAACATCTGCCCACGCCCATTCTCGCTCTTTTTGACTCAGATTTTAATAAAACGTATAAATGAAACTGCGATTTCAAGAAAGCGTATAAAAGAAATTTTTTAACATTAATATGTATTGGACTCTACCGGGACCGAGACTAAAAACGTATAAATGATAAAAACGTATAAAAGAGAAACGTATAAACGGTGCTTCACTGTAAGTTTATTCAAATCGGACTGCTCACTAAAAAGTTAGTATCGTGTTACAGGTTGTTTGAACGGTTTAAAGTTGAACCAAAAAATGTTCAAATCGAAAAATCAAATATAGGAATGAGCTGTACTTGCCGAGATCTTTCCAACAAAAAAAAGTTTGTCCAAATCGGAATGTTCATTCAAAAGTTATTGGGGGGGGGGGGGGACAGACCGACCGACCTCCTTCTTATAATTTAACTCTCGTGGGTTCCTTGGGGTCATATGTGACCCCAATGCAATTTCTGTTTAATATATCTTGTTAATCAACCATTTGTTTTTAATGGCATTTTGTGGCTTTTATTCTTCTAGTTTTCTATTCAAAATAATGCTATTATTGTGTTTTATTTTTCTCGAATTGCATTTTTTGCACACAAGACCCTTGGGTTCACTTCCCCAGAAGGCCAAAAAAAGAGGACGTTGCAACTTTTGTCCAAGAGAACTGGACAGAAAATGCATTGAAAAATGTCATAAGTGTTTGAAATTCACTTGCAAAAGTCATGTTTTTTCAGGTTTGTAACAGACGTAAATAAATCTACAGTTATTGTAAGTTTTGCTCTAAAATTATAATTTTAATTCATAAACTAAATTTTACCCTGATTGTATCTTTTTATTTTTTATTTTTTTAGCATTAAAGAGTGTGTGAACTTAAATAATGCATGTAACATTCAATAATCATTATAAATTAATTAAAGGAAGCATTGGGGTCGTTTATGACCCCAAGGGTCTTAAGTGTAATTGAAATGGGAGGGACCCACGAGGGTTAAACCAAAGAGTGCTATGCTTCAATTATGCATGTATCTGAACAACTGAATACCACATTAGAATTTACATTTTAAAAAAATTGTGTCATAAAAATGAATTCTAAAAAATGACGCAGGAAAAAAATTTGCGGGGTGTATCGGAACACTTGGTTCTATTGTTCCAATTCAAACTTATTTAAAGGAAACTGTTTGAAAAATCAAGATTCTAACCCCAATTTCTCTAGTGAAGACAAGAACAAGGATTTATTACTGTTTATCTCTTCTCGTGAGCACCTAGGTCTCAGAATGACAGAAAGTTGCAGATTCAAAAAGATTTTTGCTGCAGGACACTTCTTTTTACCTAAAATATATGGGGAAAGTCATGCAGACTTTATGTAGCAAAAGTCCAGCACACAGACAGTGATGAATAAGTGGGAAAATCTTGCAGGACAATCCCCAAAACCCATAGAATTAAAGAAACTAAAGAAAAGGCAGCGTTCATCCCAGAAGATGTTTTGAAAAAACTTAAGTCAAGCCACAATTGCTAGTTTTAAGGCCAAGTACATATTTGTGGACGATGTGAGTGACTTCAATTTATGTTACAGCTTTGTATTTCATTTCAAAAGCATTTCTTAAAATAATTTTAATTTTTTATAAGTTAAAAATTATTTTTAATTCTAACAAATTATAAACGTTTACTTGTATAGAAAATCAACTTTTATTTGACAGTAATTATCTGTTCTTATTCTCCCCCGTCAATATTACTTATGTTTGTGAGACCTATTACAGGTTAAATGTAAAAAAATACAAATTTTAACATGTGTTCCGATTGACTCCTATCAGCGGGGTGATTCGGAACAACCCTGAATTCCTTTATATATAAGTAATAACTGTTCGAAATGTTTTGTCTTTGCTTAGAATATCAAAAGCAAAGCAAGACCGAAGTTTTTACCCAAAAAATCAAATTAAAAAAAATCATTTAACTATTTTTTTTACAATTAAAGCTAAAACGTGCTCCGATTCACCCCATTTTAAGGTAACACAAGTATAGCGGCACGCAAGTTTGAATGAGTAACGTTTTCAAACGCTATTTCTGCTTCGATTGCTCAGTATGGAAGGTTAAATGCTATGTTTAAAAAATAAATTTAAAAAAAAAAAATATTTTTTTAGTGAGTTTCGATTTCGTACTTTGGAAATTTTTCAGTTTTTATGTACTTTATAATTGAGTGCTCTCACTTCTTGTTTTTTCTTCTTTTTCACTTTCTGTTGTGAAAATAAATAAAACTTGCTCTCGTTTCTCATGTATTACTGTACTAGGAAACCCCAATGAATGTTGAGGGAAGATGCGTGTACTCTATGCTACTTTAGGGGGGGGGACCACTTTTTTAAAACGTTATACAAATAAATGTAGGTGTTAGTTTTTTTTAAAAATCATTTTCAGTTCGAGCACCTTCGTTATGGTACCCGCTAATACATTTCCTATTGCTGGTCCATGTTTGTATACGTTTCATTTAAAAATATATTTAAAAATAATCAAGATCTGGTACTTTCTTAAAGCCAGGGCGGGAACAATGGCCTCATGGATAACATTAGTATGAAATAACTGCGAGTCTCTAGAACATTTTAAATACTTAGAATGAAAAGTATTTATTCATAAAAAATAATTGGAGGCCTAAAACAGCAAACTTATACTCTGGCTGTATGCAAGGAGTAGTTTTTATTAAGCCAATTTCAGTGTATTCAATTATGCTTTATATATTTTCTTTGCTTTAATAATTACAATAGATTCAATGCTTTGTTTTTCATTCAAAATGCACAAATTATGTTTATTGTATAGATTTTTCTAGGATTTTAAAACAAATTCTATTTAAAATGAAAGCTGTTGTGGAAAAAAAAACACTACATATGTTCAATAACGAATTGCAAGAATTATTTGTTTTTTGAAACAATGTGAAATGATGGGGAAAGATAGTAATGCCCCGAACTAAAATTGTTAGAAAGACAAAAATTCTCAAATTGGGCAAAAACTTGTAAAAAATATAAGTTGAATTTTTCCCAATAATACGAACCCATTGCTACGATACCCATTGCTACGCTAGTGGACCGGCTTACAGCGGTGCATATCAGCAGCATGTTCAATTTTACAAAATCGAATGTATGGACACGTCTTCATTGATTTTTTAAAAACGGCACCTATAGGTTGTTTGTTTCGGTAGCTAGAAACCTATACTAGGCCCAATCATGATGCAAATTTTATTCTTATTTCTACCACTGCTCTTATTTATAAACATATCTTGCGAAGTGAGATTCTAAACATTGATATTTCTCAAGAACAAAAAAAACACGTGCAAAGCCTAGATTTCAAAAAAATCGTGCAGTTCTTTTCAACATACTATTGAATAAAAGTTCCCCATGTTCCTTAAGCCAGCCGTTAAATGAAAGTTTCTGGCTTATGTTCAATTTCTTGTTTAATTACTCCATTGGAACAGTTTTAACCCTTAACTTCGCAATTTTTTTAATTTCTATGAAAACATTATATCAGTTAGTTCTCAAGTAATAATAAAGATGAAAAATATCTTTAAAAAAATGGTTTTAAATTGAATTTCAGTCATTTTTGGTTTGCGGCAAGGTATACAGGGTTGCCACAGGAAAATTTCAATAAAAAAGTAGCAAAAGTAGCCAAAAACGTATAAAAAAGTTGCAAAAAAGTAGTCCTAAAATTGAAAAAGTTGCAAAAAAAAGTAGTCCCCAAAATTGGAAAAGTTTCAAAAAAAAAAAAAATTCATGATCAGATAAATGAAGTAAGAAATAAATAATACAGCTGAAAATTTAACATTTGTAAAAAGTTCTCATCTGTTTTGCTGAGGAATTTATGTGCAATTACGAAAAAAAAACTTTTGCCAAAACTTATTAGAAAAAGGAGTGCCCCATGACTACAGTAAATTCTATTCAGCTATTTTGGTGAGAATACAATGAAAAATCAATGCAAATGAAGCATATTATAAATAAAATACTGCCAGTAGCCGTTAGGAGGATGCAGTAAAGCAACATTATTAGTGTAAAAGATTATGTGGTCTTTAGGTACAAGAACTAGTTAAACATTAACTAGAGCCTTGAAAGTATAGCAGTACTTTTGTCAGAAACTTGATACTAATTTGATTTTTTCCGCTGATTTCTTGACTACCCTCTTCAGTACAGCTTTTTTTTTTTTTTTTTGCTCACTTTCTTTTGTTTTAGCATTTTTTAATTTTCTTCCCTAACCTTAGCTACTTTTTTTTATTTCACTCTGGCGTCAAACTGATATCAGCTCTTTATGTGCTGATATGGTTCGCAATTTGGATGACTATTATGTAATGCTCCACACAGGACCGTAACCAGAACTTAGTTTCGGGGAGGGTTTTACCAAACCTATTTCTCGTGAAATCTATAAGGTCAATAAAATTTGATTTCTATATTCTGTTGATTTTTGTTACAGTAGAGGTTAAAAGGGTATTAACATGAAAAATGGAAAAAAAAACCTCATATTTTTTTAATGGAAAAAAAATCTTAACTTGCTCATATACGCGCATTTGAAGGAGTACTTTTAAAATTTCTATTTCAAGACACTTATAAGATGTGTTAAAAATAGAGTTTAGTACTTACAAATTTGAAGAATTTTGGAGTTCTTTTAGTGGTATTAAAAATTTGCAGGGAAAGGTGTACTGTTAAGGTATGCTTGCAATAACTACAATAAAATTAATTACTGCAGAAAAAACACTTAATTTGTACAATTATTCAACAATGATAATTTCATTTTTTAATTGCTGTTTCAAAGTAAATAAGAAAATTAAAACAAAACAGCAATAATGATTTTTTCAGAGAGAAACTACAAAAAGCATTTTTTAAGTAATTTTGATAATTTTCGGAAGGGGTTTGCACCCTAAAAACCCACCCCTTCAATATGGTCCTAACTCTGCATATTGGTTCTGCAACATGACCAGGGCCTGATTACTGAATAGGTCAATTAGGCTGTGGCCTAGGGCCCCCTCAATTTAGGGGCCCCAAATGGCGAAAATTGCTCTTGTCAATGGCTAAATTTGTTGATTCAATGGCTAATATTATAAAGCCTCAGTACAAGGGCCCCAAAAAAGTATTTGGCCTAGGGCCCCGTGATACTTTAATCGGACCCTGAACATGACAGTGTGATGGAGGGCTTTTGATGGAAGTCTGAAGAGGAGAAATAGAGCTCTTAATCATAATGTTAACTAGTACTTTGTTCCTTGCAAAAAATCAGAAATATAATGCTAATATTACAAAACTTGACAACATTAAAACAAAATCAGCGATTCAGTACTTTTTGTGGCAAGTGAATCATCACGCTTAAAAGGATTAAAATGATTTTTTTTAATTTTAAATGAAAGTTTCAGTAAAAATAAGAATAAATTTTATTTAATTGCCTTTTAACAAAGCTTTGATGCATAGTCAAAAAAAAAAAAAAAAAAAAGAAAGAAAGAAAGAAAAACCTTCCAAAAATTGTGCAAAAGGATTCTCATTTTTTGCAACGTCACACAAACTTAAAAACTGCACATAAATGAGCTCTTTAAAATAAAGAAAAACTTTAAACAATACACATCTTATTATCCTGTTAAATTTGTATCATTTAGCATTAATTTTCCTCTATTTAATCATAAATTCTAAAAATATTAATCAATGAGTTACTTCAACTTTCACACATTTCAATAGTTCAACTGGAAGCTTATGTAAAAACTACCTCTTACAAAAGTAATAAAATAAAATAAAAAAGAAGTTGATTAAGGTTCTAAGTGAAAAAATACTTCTTGTAAGTAAAAAATTTAACAATTAAAAGCTCATTGCTAAATATTTAGTACACTTCCCACCAAAAAAGTAATTACAATCGATAAAAAATAAAAGTCAAGGTTGAAAAAAGCAGAACTATGGATATAATATGCTTCAGTTAGCTTATGTTAAAATAGCTGTCAAATTCTAAAATAATTGAAATTACAAGATGTGCACAATTATTGAAATCTCTAACAGTGTAGAATTTTGGGCGAAGCTCGTGCTTGATGTCTGTAAGTCTCTAAAAATAAATTTTTACTTAATCAGCTGTTCATTATTAAAATTCAGTTAAAGGAAAGTCTTAAATAAGTCAGTTCCTTTAATCTACTAAACTTTGAGCTGATTTTCCCCAATATATATCAAATAAATAGATCCCCCCCCCCTCAGTAGCTATGGCTATTAAGCAAATCACTTTTTACCCAAAAGCTAAAGTAACGAAGAGTTCCAAAATTTAAGCCCCTCCCTGATTGATATTTAAAAAAATAATAGTGGATGTTCATAATAGAAGGCAAAGGAATGTTTTTTTTTAAGGTGACAAAGAAATAAGAATAAAAAATAATGGGTTTCAAATTAATAAATAAAATAGGGCGAAAAAAAAATCAAGATTTTCGAATGAAAACTTGTTTTGGAAAAAAAAAAAGTCATCAAAAAAGTAGCTCCAGTGAAAAAAAGATGCTTTTTAGCCTGTTTGTGCTCAAGAAAAGTCTCCAAAGTCGCCTAGAGTCAAAAAAAGCAGCAAAAAGTAGCATTTAAGTAGCATGTGGCAACCCTGGGTATAAGTAACATAAAATTTCTTAAAAACGTTTTCCAATAGAGAATTAAAATTAATTTTAAATGAGTGAAAAATGTTCAAATTTCTTACCTGGTAATTTATATCTTCAAAAAGCAAGAGGAAGCATAAAATAATGTATTCTTTTTATAGTAAAGACACAGTTCTGAGGCATCAGATATTTTTATAATTATTGCGATTACTGAGGACAATGTGCTGTCAACTAGTGACAAAATCAGCATGTATTTCGCTGCAATAATTTTTTTTTTATCAGATAATTGATTTGTATGTATTTTTTTTTTACTTCCTTTTACGTAGTAAAGGAAGTATTGTGATCACGAAAAAAATTTCACTCAAATTTCGGTCTAAATTTTGACTTTGCTCACCCCTGAATAAATGTCGCGTAGTTTTTTCGACCTGTCAGCACGTGCATATGTACCTAACAACATACAAACAGCTGAAAAATCAATTTCGACCACCCCCGAGTAAATTACGACGAGTTTTCTCGTGACGTCTGTATGTACGTATGTGCGGATGTATGTGCGTATGTGGCTCGCATAACTCAAAAACTATATGCCGTAGAAACTTCTAGCTTGGTATGTAGGCTCTGAGGGGGGTCTAGTTGTGCACCTCCCCTTGTGATTGCATTCGAATGTTTCTAAAGGGGTCTTTTACCCCTTTTTTGGGGTAAATCAATGTTAATTTCAATACAGACTCAAGTGATATGAATTGGCGCCACCACTTGGCGACATGTCGCCAAGCTTTTGGTCGCCAAGTTGGCGACAAATTTGGCGAAAAAATTATTTTTTGAATTTGGGTTCAACTTGGCGCTATTGGCGATATTTTGCGAAAAATTCACTAAATGATATTAAATCAGCAATATTTCGAAAAATAACCATTGTAAAATATTTTTTGCATTGTTTCGTGGTAGATTAGGGGAGTAAATATTTGAATTGTTACCTTGCTCACTCCAAGCATTTTTTTTAACACTTAAGGCAACTACTAAGAAATTTACACGTAAAAGGAAGTAGTGTGGGGTCCATACCAGATTTTTTAAATGAGTCTTTTAAATCAAAATAAATCATATGTTGCAGAAATGCAACAGTGGGAAGTTAAGGGTTAAACCAATCATGTTACTGCTGTCAGCTTTGATGATATACTTTAAAGAGTTTTAAAACATTAATGAGCATATATTTTCTTTCATAGGCCAGAAGTAATGCACACTATATTTTATATTAAGCAGTAATTCAATTTCTATCTATAAAATAACTCTTACAGCGACTAGAATTAAATGATAATGCACTGCATTGTTCATAATTGTTCCATTCGTATAGGTGAAAGTGCTTTTCAACTATCAATTACTTTGACTAGATACTTTCTTATGTGTGCTGTAGAGTAAAAAAGGTTAAGAAGCATTGATATATTAAGCTCCAATCAAGAATTTTTGTCTAACTACCAATCTTTGAAAGATGACATCAACATTCTACTATTGTGTAAGTCACAGCACCCCCAACTACACAGGTATGATGTATTATCGATAAAAAAATATATTTTTTAAATGGGTATTCCAAGTTTCATAAAGAAAAACTTAAAAGTTTTCAAAAAGAACAATGTATTTGACTATTTAACCCCAGAATGCACGAGCAGTTATCCTGAGTTTTTAATTTCAATTAGGGTTCAAAATTTTGTATGTATGCAAAGAAAATTTCTAAAATCTTTGTGGTTTCTTATACAACATATGACTATTTATTAATATTGTAGTTATATCCTCCGTTCACCTTAATTTCTACTATATTTATGTGTAATATTGATATCTCCCAAGCAGTCAAAATGACTTGTTTAGACAATCTAGTGTTAAAATAGTTTTTTTATCTCTACTAACAATAAAGCTGAAGGTGGGTCTGTCTTTCTTTTTTTCTGTCTGTCTGTGACTTACGTAGCTCGAAACCGTCCGATCGATTTTCTTAAAATCTGGCACAAAATTAGTTGGGTGTGTGCATCTCAAAGCGATTTTTCAAAAATTCTATTTCATTCTTTTTCTATTCTAATTCCTAGCTCATTTATCATACAAATTCAAAGAAATATTTCATACACATTTTCAAATCTTATGTCATTCGAAAGCTTCAAATTTTCTGCAAAAATGATATCAATTAGAAGTTTCTACAAGCATTAGAAAAGCTGTAATAATTGTTTTTAGAATCCCGGAAATTCAAGGCTTACCTAGAGAAAAGCAAGCCAAACGATTCTAAAATGGTTAACCCCGAGAATAGAATTTGAAAATAAAGATAAAATGAATTATTTTATCACAACTGGAAATTAACTTTTCATGTTGTTACCATGGTTATGTTTTAATACCATGTTTTGTTTCCTTTTTTTCCCTTAATAATTTTCAAAATTAATTTGTTTTTGTAGCAATTCAAACTCCTATCCTTATTAAAATGAGTTTTTAACTATTGGAAAATAATTGTCTGCTTTTTTTCTCAGTTCTTAAGGAATTGAAACTCGGTAAATTATAAAAATTATCGTATAAATTGCGATATTGCAACGTCCTTTCTAAAGTGTGTCATTTCGGAAATAGTATTATTTCGTTTTTGAAGTTGGAAAAGAAAACTTTCTTCTTCTTTTAAACTTCTGTAAGATTTCTGTTGGTTTCTGCCAGCAACAAAATTGTTCTTATTTTCTATTTTGGTTTATTTTTGTGCACCTCCCCTTGAGGTTGCATTCGAATATCCCCAAGGGGATGTTTTACCTCTCTTTTGGGGTAAAACAGTGTTAATTTCAGTGCAGACAAATGATATGAATTGGCGCAACCACTTGGGGATACATCGCTAAGCTTTTGGTCGCCAAGTGTTTGAAGCGAACTAGGCGACATATCGCCAAGTTAGTGACAAATTTGGCGGAAAAGGCTATATTTTAAAAATTTGGGGGTTTAATTTT
>JAXGGA010013201.1:0-36041 GCA_038373865.1 Uloborus plumipes
CCACCATTAATCAAGACGGTGGATCTTTGATCGGGCTGGGATCGAGCCCGGGTCCCTCCGGACACGAGTCCGATGCCTTACCGATCGGGCCACCACGGCCCCTCTAATAAAACCAATAATGTCGTGTTTAGTCGCACAGTAAAGTCACAACAATGGTTTCTGAACAAGAAATCAAGTAGATAAAAATTAATTGATAAGCGCCTGATTTAAGTCTGGCTCTGTTGAAGAGATGCTTGACCTTGGACGAGAATATTTATATTTGGGATCGAAGACGAGAATCTTCCGGAAGACAGCTCATCTGAGCCACAAAAAGCAAATTTTAAAGATATTCCTGTTAACCGAGAGACGACTGTTTTTATGAACAAATAATTTATCAGATATCTACTACTCTATAACACATAGATGCAATGCTCTCATTCAAATTGAGAAAAGAAACGAGAAGTAAATCTTTAAAAAGAGAGCTTGCAACTTAAAGGGGTGCTAACTAAGAACCCTTAATTTTTAATTAACAGCAAAGTACAGCAACACTAACAATGTTATTATGAAGCATGAAATTCCTTGATTATATTGTAATCATAAGGTTTATTCAACTTCAATGTTTACTTTCACAAGTTTTTTTTCTTATTTTGGGATCATTCATAAATGATATGACACTTTTTTTTTCGACGTTTAACTCCTTACCTTCTTTGTCATTGAGTGCCAAATTTTGCCTTACTCCCACTTTTCTCATTGTCACATGTTAAGTTAACATAAATATATTGCTGTAAAACAGCGGTCGGCAACCTAAATTAACTGAAAATCTACTCTCCAAGCTTGGGGTGAACATCAGATCAACTTTGGGGTTGGGGGGGGGGGGACCCCCTGACTCAACCTATGACTCAAACGGTACGTTGAGACTATGCTGATTTCAAATTCTTGCTTTTTACAAAAAAAGACTGATACTTATTAAGCAGTTGCTTTCAATTGTTTAAAAAAAAAAAAAAAAAAAAATCAGACACGAGAATATTGCTTAGTTTAAAACTGATAAAACAGTGACATTTAAAAAGTACAAGTGACTACAAATACTTTTCTAATAAATTTTGATTTAGATGTTAAATATAATTTTGTTCAAATAATTATTGTCTATTGATTCTACTCACTTAGACAGAAAGCAATGTCCAAAATACTACCAATGATCGACTCAAAATGGGCTCGAGATAAACCGGTCGATCGCGATCGACGGATTGCCTACCGCTGCTGTAAAAAATGCTTTACTTTCAATTACTTACCAATTAAATTAATACTTTGCTGACGATTCGCAATTTGAAGGCAATATCGCAACATTGAGATTTTTTGTTCTTTTTAGTTTTTTGAATTTTTTTTAATGTTTTTCTCACTAAATGTTATGCATGTACGACATATGTGCATGCTTGTATTTTATCATTCGGTAAAATTGGAACTTCATTTGGCAAATTGATAATTTTGCCTTTCCCGAAAATTTTAGTTCGGGGCGCCCCTGATCTCAGTTACAAGCACGTTTAACAATTAATTGACATTTTGTTGCCAAACGTCGTATTTAACCCATTCATGCCCAGTAGCCTAAAACCCAGTAGCTTGTTAGTTACTACATACAAAAACCTGTAATGGGTATATTATTTTACTAAAGCTGTTTTTCACAAGTTAAATAGTCCTTCTTCTTGAGAAAACCAACTAGAGCCACTATTTGAACATCAGAGTTTATTTATTAACAGTTATTTTCAGACAAATCAGCCGAGCAACGATCCATCATGGGTAGATACAGAAAGTAAGTTTTTTTTGTGAACTTATTTTTAATAAAATGAAACTATTTTAAAATGATTTGCTTAAAATTGATCATATATGCCTTCTGTAATGTTACTTTGCAAAAGTAAAGTTAAGTAAGGTCGTATTTTGCTCACATATCTGCAAAATATCCCATGAACAGGACGTTAAATAACTTAATAAATATGGCAAAGACGAACTATTTTAAGTCTAAAATGTATGTAACCCATTCCAAGTATGAGTTTTAAGCAGGTAAAAATTGAAAAAAAATGTTACAAAAAACTTGGACATAAATGGGTTAAGCTGCAATAAAAATAAATGAATGCTGTAAAAGTCGTTTTCCTGACAGCATAGTGCTAATGCAAGAAAAACAACTTGTCTTCGCTGCAATACTTGTATAAGCAGCAATGACCCTCTTTTGTCTTCCTTTTTCTCTACTTCATGGCATTTCAGTGCCATTAATATAATTTCAATTTAATGATAATAATCATAATAATAATAATAAGAAGAAGAAGAAGAAAGGCAGAATGCAAATAATTATCTGGTATGCATGTACTTAAAAAGACAAGATTATTTTCTTATATGCTAGTTTTGGTCATACTGTTTATACGCTACTATGCAACGGTTATGCAAGCTGAGTTTGTATCAGTATTACGGAAGAAAAAAACATTAAATTTAGATTTTAAATCAATACCTTTAAAATATTTAAAATAATTTTTGAAATGTGCCAATGCTGTCGCCAGTGAGAAAATAGTGAACTACACATTAAAAGCATAGCACAAGGGTCAATTCGCGTGACATATTTGTTAGATGGAGGTGAAATTGCCTTTTTAGTACTAATGTGTCGAATAATAGAAAAATGCTAATTTTATTGGGAAATATTTTTGTGAAGAAGTTCCATTATTGTCTTTTTCAAACCGTAAGAGCCTCCAGACTTTCTCATTACATTCTACTACGATCATCTCCAAAAGACTTTGATCTTCCAAATAAGTTTAGAAATAATAACAACGTCCTAAAGTTAAATAATACCAAAGTCCTTACTCTAAGTTCATTTAATGTTGGGTGAAGCGAATCATTATAACGTGAGGCATCTGAATCATAATTTAAATTAAGGCACGCAAAGTTCTGTAAGGACAGCTCTCCTAATTTGAAAAGCTTAACCAGTCGAAAGATTAATCTTTTAAGGATCATGTTTTGCGTAGTGTGTGGATATTTTTAACAATAAAACTATTAAATTGCGGTATAAAATAAAAATACGTACGTAAAGTTTTGTGAAAATTGGTTTCGAAGATTGCGTAAATTGATGAGACATATGTATTGCCTATTGTAAAAGCGGTGTAGTATCGTCTTTGTAAACGATTTTACTATGCCTTATTACAGGGCCGTATTTAAGGGGTGGGTTTTCAGGGTTCATACTCCCTCCGAAAATTTTCAAAAATCTTACAAAATTGCTTTTTGTCGTTTCTCACTGAAAAAACTATTGTTGTTATTTTATTTTAATTTTCTGAAAAATTTTTGAAACTGCATTTGAAAAATAAAACTGGGTCATTCCATGGAAAGTGGGACATGCAAGTCATTTTTCAATTTTTTTCAATCAAATTTTTTTGGATAATTTTTATTTCATTTTATCAAAAATATGTTAATTTCTATTGGCAACAGTGTTTTTATCAGATAGCTTAATTACTAGGAAAAAAAGTAATACTGAAAGAATTTTTGTGCTGCGTAACCTGAGTTACCAACAATTTGTAACCTGAGTTACTGAGTGAATAATTAATGAAAAAAACTCTATGTAGTTGTTTACATTCAAACGTAAGTTTTAAAGTAACTGAGAATCTGTAGATTAATGTACAATACTTTGTATCAATCAAAAATTCTAACAAGATCAGAATTTCAAGTTCTTAGTGAACTAAGTATGTCAGAGGTCTGTTTTAGGTAACCTGAGTTACCAAAAGCATTACACTTTTACTGGTAAAAATAGTGATTGTTGAATTATTTTAGAGCGATTCTACGTTTCTACGTCAAATCAATCGAAAAAAAAAGTTTTTGACCTCACCATTTCTGATTTAAACAAGATTTGGCGTGAAAGACACATATGACAGTAAGTAATCCGGGTAATTTTTGGATCTTCACTTTAAAAATTGAACGAAACATGGGGTTGTAAAAAATAAACGCAAAAAGTACGAGGACAAAAAGAAGAGCACGCAAATGGCTGTAATTCAAAATCCATTGTAAAGCTAAAAAATAGAGTTGTCCATTGATATATTGTATGACTTTTTTACGACAGGTTTGAGCTTCTAATAACTGTCGCAAAAAGATTTAAAAATCACTTTTTTTGTCAGTAAACATGTGATGCGCAGTAAAAAAACGCAACCTTTATAGGCAGACAGAGCTAGCACGCTGTTCAGAAGAGCATAAGGAAAGATATATTAAAGAACCAAACGTCTTAAAATTATTTCTCGAAAATGTTGCTTGCTCTTAGACTACCACAATTGCTTCGTCGTTACTAATGGTGGCCAGGCGACGTAAAAAAAGGGTCGTGGTTACAAAGTCCTTCAAGTGAAACGATACCTCTGGGAGTACTAGACTAGGGGTTTGGTCGGACTTTGGTCTGGATCAAAAGAACAGAGAGCTCTGAGATAAATCGGACTTCCACCTGAAATGGTGCTCGTTAAAACGAAAGTCGTACTTATTCCTCCTTAAATCGGGTAGATATGTCCACTCGGGCTCGGGTACCAGAGTCGTTTCAGAACAACAAACACATTGGCTTGGCAGTCAAATCATCAAATTCGTTGAGGTTTTGGAAAATTGATTTAAAAATGTTTCCGACATTAATTCCAAATTAAGAACAAGAACTTCGAACGCATATTTACATTCCCTCCTTCCGAATCCAGCCAACTTTGGGTCGAAGACCACATCCTTAATCGGACAAGTCCCATTAACGTCGACAACTGTGCGTGTAAAAGTTATTATTGCTCTGCCGATGCTAACTCCGAGTCACCGATGCGAGGAAAGAGTGGAGGCAGCGTGGCGAACGACTCGGAAGATTTCGCGTTTCGGCAGAAGCAATGGGTTTTGGCCGATGTCCGACACAGTGATGGATAGAGGGAATCAATGGAGTGAAAAGGAAAAAAAAAAATGTCAGTAGAATTACTAACATTCGAATGACGAAATCATGTTGTTGTTGTTGTTAATTATACTACTCAGGTACTAGAGCACGAGTAGATTTATGTACTGTCCGTCCGTGAAAGCCGCCCCCAGCACTCGGGAACCGTTACACTTAAAAAAGGGGTGAATGGGTTGTGCATGGGAACTTTCCGAAGTTTTCAACTTAAAACTTGCATTTGCTATCCTTTTGACACATTCAACTAAGTAGTATTTGATATTAGCATCGTTCTACGTTGCTTGATACGGCTTAAAATGCTTCTTATTAAGTCTTCCCCTTATTGTTCTTACCTAACACTCCTATTTTGGTAAGATCAGAGAAGATCTGACGCATACGTAAATGCGCGGAAGGATTTATCTGAGAAGATCAGACATGTACTCGGGTACCTGAGCACGAGTTGATGCATGTACTCGATTTGAGGTGGATTAGGTACGGCTTCCGTTTTTACGAGCACCATTAAGGTGGAAGTTTGATTTAGCTCAACACACATGCCACAGGACCCGTTTATGCGGCAGGAAGACATTCAGACAGAGAAAAGACAAGGACAGAAGACGGAGAAAGTACATCCATGTCAGAGACGGGATTCGGACTGGGGGTCTCCCTATCTCGGTCAGATTTCTCTGACCACTAGACAAGGTGGCCGGCCACAAAATCATGTGAAAGTTACAGTTGAAAAGAAAAAAATTGTTCGTTTTGTTTTGTGCATAAAAACAAGCAGCCCGTTGTACAAAAGATTTACATTTCCAGAAAGAAGAGCAGGATTGCTTTTTTTCGAAAAATATAACTTTGTGAAGAAAGGATTCCAATTTGAGAGATATTCCAGAAGTTTGGGAGGCAAGCCAGAGCAGTCAGAACCTGTCCCTAGGCGTGAGAATGGTCAAAATGAACGTTACACAGATTCTATCACATACTAGGATTGGCAATATGACACAAAATTTAGGGTTCGATAAGGGGACAACCCCTATTATTATATCTACCCCCATGTCCCTTGTAAGAGCAGAACGATTTCCAAAGAATCTTACTTATGTAAACAAAATACTCAACTTCGAAAATTTTTTGATGAAACGATATAACTTTGGTAAACCTACTTTTGAAAGTAAAATATTCCATTCTGAAAGATAAGAGAAGGTTTCTTTTCGAAAGATTACTACTGCACATAGGTTTTATTCTCAGCTCAACAAGCATATAATTCTACTTTTAATACTACATTCAACTAACATTAAAAGACATATTGTCGAATTCTAACATGATAGTAGAAAAAAATGTAGAACATTAAAGCTTAGTCGTAGTAAGTTGTATCTAATATTTTTAACGACAGCACTCGAACTCAGTTAACGATGCATTTATTACATTTATACATCATTAAAAAAATGTTGAGTTTTTTTTAATTATAATAACAAATAATTAAGTGAAAAATAGATTTAAAAATTAATCTATATCTATAAAAATGAATGTTGGTAAATGTGTATATGGGTATATGTGTGTGTGTGTGTGTTCCCTAAGATCTCAGAAACTACCCGGGAGATTTGGCTGAAATTTTCACCATTTGTTCCTTTTCGTACTGGGAAGGTTTAGAGACCAGTTTCAACAAAATCCGATGGGTAGTTTTTTTTTTTTAATTTCAATTTTAAACCTTATTCTGTCTTTGTAATTTCAATTTAAAACTCCATTTTCGAAGGCTTTCATCAATCCAATCGAGTATTTAGTGTATCAACTCAACTCTCTGGCAGATAGTTGGAATTGCTAATATCATTTCCACATTTCGTATCAAACGTTCAAGGGTCAAATCGATTCAAAAAGTTATGTTTTTTCAGCTTTTCTGCGTGTGGGGAAAGTTTAAGTTACAAATCAATCGGGACTTCTTTAGACACGTGTCACTTGTCATAATTTTTATTTTTAAGTTAGGTCGTGCAAAGCCAGGCCACGCAGCTAGTAAAAAAATAAAATAAAATACTATTGAATGTAATAGATCCTAAATCGCTATGAACTTAAGAATATGTTCACGTTGCATATTAAATTTGGCCTAATATTCTCAAATTATAGATCCAGATAAAACGGGAAACTCGGAGCAAGAAAAATTGAATTCACTTTCGATTTCCTTCTTAAAATTTAAAAAAATATTAAATCAAATTTTAAAAAATAGTAAAAAAGAGACTTGAATTTTTCAGAGGTTACCTAATCGCTTTCATTTGACTATAAAGATAACTACTATTTTAATCTTTTCAGCGCAGCTGCTTAGATATTGAGCCTTTGAGAAGCAACAAAGAAAAATGCACACATATAATCTTTACCCATTGGAAATTAATTATTAAGGCTGTTAAGTCCGACTTACTAAGCTAATTAAGAGTCTTTTGAGCCAATCTGTGGGAATCAAACAAAGGAAGAAAAGCGTTTGATCTCACAAGGAAGCGAAACCAAACTAATATTCGGAACAATGCAAAAAACTTCTAACAAAAAGGAGATCACAAACAAATAAGCAACGAAGAAAAATGACCAATGAGAGAAAAATAGAGCCTCAAAAAAATGTGAGTAACCATTTCTTGAGGTCTGATGCACCAAACAGATCAAAAATAAACGCGCTCCCATAGAATCACATCAGCGATAAGAAATAAACACATTACTTAGCAGTGGATGACCCTGCAGCGAAGTCTCACAATGCATGCTAAGGACAGGAAAGGCAATGTTTATACATGCTCTACACGGTCTATTGAACAGCAGATCCTTTGAATTTACGACTATTCTCTTTGGCAAGTGTATACCTATTCTCTATTTATAATATAAAGATGGCTGCGAAAGGTCAGAGTACTCGAGGAGTATGGGGGAAATGCAGACGAGGAGATGAAAAACTCCGCGTTTTATTTACTAAAAATAGACTTGTTCTATATATCAGAAATTTTGAAGTAATATTGTCTCAAGCAATAACAATAACCAATACATTAACATAAGAATGAGATATTATTGTCTCCACTTTGATGTTAAGAAAGACTGAAATACCCATCAAATGCGAATTCAAAGAAATGAAATATGGTATCAACATTTTCGTCCCCGCTTAATCGGGAAACGAATAAACGAATACCCCGCTTATACGAATAAAATATCTCGGAACCGATGCCATAGACGTAATGTTAAAGATCCCCGCTTAATCGAATAACCCGTTTAAACGAATACTATTTCTTGGAACCGACAACATTCGCTTAAGCGGGGCCGACAGTATATACAAAGGAGCTCAAAAAGTATAGACTGTTAGTTCATTAACACCCTCCAACTAATTATAAACATTTTTTTTCTCTTCTGGGAAATAAGAGATTGATGTCTCGCCTAGGTGGTCACCAACCTCTCGATTTCTAACTGAGCCAGCCAAATGCTACGAGAATATTGAAAGCAAGTAGTATGCTGCCGTGCTAAGCGCAAAAATGGTGTCTGCAGAAGATTTCAAACTCAGATATCGCCTGTTTAAAGTTTTGCGCCTCCATGTATTTGTTTCAGGTGTTTTTTTTCAGATTTTTTAAAAAATATTTCCCGTTCTCAAAATGACCATATAATGTTTTATTTATGTAAAATACGTCACACAGAGTCACCTGTCGGCGATAACTCAATTTTGTTAAAAAGTGCAGATACGACTTTTGTGCTTAGCACGGCAGTATGAGGCATGAAACTGAATCGATCGCACTACGCTGTTCGGGTGTGACATTGATATATTTGCAAATAGAAGACAATTCGAATACCTATATAAACGAACAACTTCACAAAATTCCGCCTTTCGATTTAAGTCGAAGTAATTAAGCGTAAAAGCATATACACCCAGTTAGAGGGGGGTCTCCATAATCTCTAAAAAACAATAGTCCGAAACTAAAATAACATTGGGAAATCAAAATTAACAAACATAAAAATTGCACTGCACAGTTGAGTGTGTAAGATATATTTTTTTCCCTCACCCTGAGAATGAAATATGAATTACTCAAACACAGTCAACATTTTAAAACGTAATGAATTTTATGAAGCGTGAAAAAATAAAGAAACTTTCTCAACGCAAACAAAACATGGTATGCAAAGCAAACGATAAGTTTTGCTCAGAGGTTATTGGCCACGGGAATCGACCCAATATAAATGCAACAAGAAAAACTGCTGTCCAAAAACATATTTACAGAAGCAATATCATGGCAACTATAGAACGATTAGGTTACAATATGATGTACAGTGAAGTCTCGACCCGAGAAAGGGAGGTATTTCAAGACTCAATGAGTAAGTCAAAATGCGTGTATATGATTCTTATTTAATAAAGATACACAATTACACTGTTCGACAAAAAAAAACCTTGAAAATGCTTCTGGTATTTTGAAGGCTGATTCTTATGTAAAATGACCCCCTGAATCCGAATATGACCCCCGTTTTCCCCCATCACGTCCCAATTTTTTTTAAAACGCCCCCCTTTTTTTTTCATTTTTCCTTAGTTTCAGGGCTATAATATTTTTTTTGGAGGGGAAAGGAGCCTTATATTCACCAATAAATTTTTTTGGATGTCAAGAGAGACTCAAAGTTTAAAATCATGAGCACCGAGAAAAAATCGGGGAACTTGGGGGGGGGCGTGGCCCCCCAAAATATTTGAAAAATCACCAAAAACGATCTTTTTATTCTAGTTTCTTTAAAAAGACCTTTAAAACATTTTTTCGGTGCAGAACCAGAGTATAGGATCCGCTCCTATGGCTCCTGAGTTAGAAAAAATTTTCACGCTGTAATTTTTTTTTTAAAAAATAAAATAATGCTTTAAAAATCGCACTTTGCACTCGAGTTTTAAAGCAGGTCTTCAGCCAAAAAAAAAACAAAATTGTGGCTGATTCTTATGTCAAATGACCCCCTATTTCCACATATGACCTCAGTTTCCCTCCTCCACCCCCTCTTTCCAGAGAGTCCCCCCCCCAATTCAGAGTCATTTTACTAATTCGGAGGGGAAAAGTACATTACGTAACCCGTTAACATAATTCTAAAAGGCAACAGAGGTTCAAAGTTCAAAATCATGTACATGTGTACCAAAAATATAAACTAGGGCGGTATACCTCCCCCCTCCCCCCCCCAAAAAAAAGAAAAGAAAATTCAATACTCTGATTTTTCACAAAAAAAAAAAAAAAAAGGTTTAAAACGTCTCTTAGAAAAACAAGAAAAGAAGATTTTTTTTTTTTTGGGGGGGGGGGGTACACCGCCATAGTTTATATTTTTGGTACACATGTACATGATTTTGAACTTTGAACCTCTGTTGCCTTTTAGAATTATGTTAACGGGTTACGTAATGTACTTTTCCCCTCCGAATTAGTAAAATGACTCTGAATTGGGGGGGGGGGGGACTCTCTGGAAAGAGGGGGTGGAGGAGGGAAACTGAGGTCATATTTGGAAATAGGGGGTCATTTGACGTAAGAATCAGCCACAATTTTGTTTTTTTTTTTTTTTTTTTTGGCTGAAGACCTGCTTTAAAACTCGAGTGCAAAGTGCGATTTTTAAAGCATTATTTTATTTAAAAAAAAAAATTTACAGCGTGAAAATTTTTTCTGACCCAGGAGCCATAGGAGCGGATCCTATACTCTGGTTCTGCACCGAAAAAAATGTTTTAAAGGTCTTTTTAAAGAAACTAGAATAAAAAGATCGTTTTTGGTGATTTTTCAAATATTTTGGGGGGCCACGCCCCCCCAAGTTTCCCGATTTTTTCTCGGTGCTCATGATTTTAAACTTTGAGTCTCTCTTGACATCCGAAAAAATTTATTGGTGAATATAAGGCTCCTTTCCCCTCCAAAAAAAATATTATAGCCCTGAAACTAAGGAAAAATGAAAAAAAAAAGGGGGGCGTTTTAAAAAAAATTGGGACGTGATGGGGGAAAACGGGGGTTATATTCGGATTCAGGGGGTCATTTTACATAAGAATCAGCCTTCAAAATACCAGAAGCATTTTCAAGGTTTTTTTTTGTCGAACAGTGTTATTTGTGTAGTTGTTTTTCGACGAGATGGAGGATGAATTGGAAGCGGAAACAGGACACTCCATTTTGAAAAAAACAAGGACTTTCAAGAACGCGTATGTTTTGCATGTCAAGAACGCGAAATCAAGTTTTTACTGTTCGCGCATTTTCGCTGATCCTACATGAAACAAAATGAAGTGTTCTGTTTCCACTTCTAGTTCATGCACCATCTTTCCGTGGCAAAACCACAAACACCCTTTCAAACATTTTTTAGAAATATTGTCTCACTCACTGTCACGTTCGCAACAAGTACAAATTATTATTTCCTAAATTCAGGAAAACTCTTTAGAAAGTGGTTCCTTATACTCGAATGTATCACAATTAAAAGTCTGGATCCGCCCTTTAAAACATAACAGCTTCAAAATTATTGACTCTTAACTCATTTATGCCCAGTAGCCCAAAAACGGGACGCTTATTAATTATTGCATACAAAAACCTATAATGGGTATATTATTTTACTAGAGCAGTTTTTCACAACTTAAATAGACCGACTTCTTGAGAAAACTAGATAGAACTACTAGTTGGATATCAGAGTTTATTTATTGACAACTATTTTCAGACAAATCAGTCAAGCAACGATTCAGCATGGGTAGCCACAGAAAGTAAGTTATTTTTGCGAACTTATTTTTTATAAAATTAAACTATTTTAAAATGATTTGCTTAAAATTGATCATATATGCCTTCTGTAATGTTACTTTGCAAAAGTAAAGTTAAGTAAGGTCGTATTTTGCTCACATATCTGCAAAATATCTAAGGCTCGACCGATGGCATTTTTTGGCCGATGGGCCGATGCCGATTGTTGGCCGATTGTTCAAAGTTGGCCGATGGCCGATTATTTTCCTCTTCCATCGGCCGATGGCCGATGCCGATGGCCGATGGCAAAAAAAAATCAAACAATTAGAAAAATAAATGTTTATAAGAGATTTGAAGGGTCATATATTCATTTCATTCCACTTTTATTTCTACGAATACAGTTTAATTGTAATCATTAAGATAAAGTAATTCAAATTTTGGCCTAAATTTCTATTTTACTACCACTCGATTTAGTGTTCACTAGATTTTCCTGCACATACTTGTGTCACTTAAAATAATAACTTCAAATTTTATGTATTACTTTAATTTAAAAAAAAAGAAAAATGAAAAAAAAAAGACACTTTATGTATTTTCTAAATTTGGGCATTTTTTTACACAAAAAGTAAACAAAAAAATTTTAAATACCAATTATGCACTTGTAGCATATTTTTTTTATTCGTTTATTATTTTCAATGCATTCAATTTTGTAAAAGTATGGTATTTTTATTCCCATTTATGGGGGAAACAGGAAAAGGGGGAACTCATGAATAAATTTAACTGTATGTAAGCAGAACACTCGAAGACTTAGCAGTAATTCTTTCGACTCGTTCGATTGATTCGAGAGCAAAGTCATAACAAGAATTTAAGCTGAGGATCAGTGTTTCTTTCAGGCATCTCTCTGGGGGGGGGGGGGGGCACTGCCCTCCCGGAGAAAGTCAACTGCCCCCCCCCCCCGAGGAAAACGCAGTTTGCACTATCACACACAGAAAAATGAATTTAAAAAAAGTAAAAATATTAAATGAGCAAATAAGTAAAAATTAAAGAAATAAAAAAGTGAATATTTAATAAATGAATATAAAAATAAAAGAAATTTTTAAAATATATTGAGAGGTGGTAACAAAGATATCCTACAATTGCATTTCAGGACATCTATTTCGAAAAAATATCGGGGGAGACTTTGTGAAGCCCATCCTTTTTCTCTTGGCATCATCAAAGATCGCCTAACCTTTTTTGGGGGGGGGGGGGGGAGTCAATTTCAAAACACTTATATGGAAAGTTATAAACTGCATCAATTTTCATAACTTTGTAAAAGATAATCTACAAATACGTTTAAAGGATCTCATTTTTAAAAATTCAGAGTAATTCATGAACACTACGCTTTTACTTAACGTCGGTAACGATGACCTGAAATTGACATACAGACTTCAATTTCGAAAATGTTTCAAAAGAGAATAGCAAATCGCATTCCTTTTCCCCCATCTATCATCAAAGATGGTCAACAACTGCATTTTAATGATTTGAACTTCAAAGCTTTCCGGGTAGGGGAGGAGCCCATAATTCAATTTTTATCTGATTTTTCTCAAATATAGCATTTTTAGAACCTCAATTTTTGAAAGTTCTCTGGGGAGAGTCTGTGGACATACATTCTCTCAACGCTCAAAGGGGGCTTACTATTGTTCTGCCAGCACTTCAATTTGGAACATTTTAAGAGGAAAAGCCTAGAACCCATCCCTTTCTCAAACGACATCAAAGTGCATCTAAGTTGTGTATCAAGATTTTAATTTCAAAAACTTTTCCGGAATTGGATTGTGGAACGTGCTAGCGCTCCGTTTCACAATAATAACCTCATTAGAGACGTCGCACATTTGCGCTTTTAGTACATTGATTTCGAAACAATTCTAAAAGAGTGACACGAACCATATTTCTCTTCCCAACTTCTTCAAAGATAGTTGACAATTACGTGTTCAAGACTTCAATTTGATTTTTTTTTTTGAAGAGAGTTACAAATCTTGTCCCTTTCTCTGAAGTAATCAGAGATGACCAACAACAGCGTTTTTAGGGCTTCAATTTCAGAAAAACTATGGGGGCGAGTCCGTGATTCCCTTACATATCACCAAAAATGACCTACAATTGCGTATTTAGAGCTCCAATTTCGAGGGTTCGAACTGGATCATTTACTTAACGTCATTAAAGATAGTCGACATTTGCACATTTTGGGCTTCAATTTGGAAATTCTAATGGTGCCAACGAAAAAACGGTGGAAGGTGACAAACTTGAGATACAGTGAGTTTAAAGCAGGCGATTTTTCACTAAAATGATTTTGATAGACACTTTGGACGACAATATCTTTGACAAAATCAATATTTAAGCTCTGCAGCTGTAAAACATTAAAACTAAGTATTTGGACAATAGAACTACGAAATATGAACCTTTGAATTTGTTTGGTTAAAAATTTATGAATCCAGGTCGAAGATTGCCCACCGCGTTTTTTCGCAAGTTAACATGCGTGCTTGCTACACAAAATTAATTAAGCTCAATCTCACAAAAAATACTGGAGAGTATTGACAACCAAAAGTATTTTAAACCCCAAAAATATTAGGCCCCCAGTGTGATAAAATTTTCTGCAGTCTTAGTCAAATTATGCCAATTCTTCATAACAGACATTATTTCAAGCTAATTTTTTCATCCTTATTCGAAAGAACACCATCGAAAAAAAAAAACGCATTTCGATAGGAAAAAATCTGGTTCTTTCTAATGGTACCAAAGAAAAATTGTCGAAGGTGATAAACTTGAGATATATTGAGTTGAAAACAGGCGATTTTTCATTAAAATGATTTTTATAGACACTTTGGACGACAATATATTTTATAAAATCAATATTTAAGCTTTGCAGCTACAACCCGTTAAAAACAAGTACTCTGACTATAGAACTAGTAAGTAAGAAGTTTTAAATCGTTTTTGTTAAAAATTTATGACAACCTGAAATAAAGGAAAAAAATTGCCCATCGAGTTTTTCGCAAGTTTAGATGCGTGCTACACAAAATCTAGCGCAACCTCACAAAAAACACTGGAGAGTATTGACAACTATAAGTACTTTAAGCTCCAAAAATATTAGGCCCCCAGTATGATAAAATTTTCTGCAACCTTAACCTAAACATTGTAACTCGTTTCAAGAAGCTGATCCGCAATTTTGGACCACATTTTTTGCGGGATCCTAGCTCCTCCAGATTTGGATCTTGGAAGTTAAAAATTGGCACAGGTTAGTTTCATAGGTATGTCTACCACTATGTAAAATCTAATCCAAATCGGAGATGGTCGAGTGGGGACGATTTGAAAAATTGGTCCAGTTGACGTGAAATGACTCATTTAATACATTACTAGTAAAATAATGTATTAAAAGTAGATTTAAAATATTAGTAGAGCTTTAATACATTTTCATAAATGGTAAAATGCAAGAAGCCTTATTGATAAACTTTATTAGTTGCCAATACAATGATAATGAGATCGGCAATTAGGCGAAAACACTTGATATATGGTCACTTGATAAAACGTAGAGTGCACAATTGAAGTTTTTAGGGGCACACATTTTTAGGCAGGTTTTTGATCTGTTTTTCTTTGGGGGGGGGGGGGGATGTTCCGTAGCATTTGAAGAGGGTGTGCCATCGCATTTGGGGGAAGGGGGTTGAGTACAACTTTATGCATACACATAAATACTTGTTAGTTTCACGCTTCATGGTCAAGAAATATCAGGATAAATCAATGGGAAAAGTTTTTTTTTTTTTTGCTTTAAACACAAGGTTGCCCCCGCTCCCAAGAGCAAAGTCGGAGCACACATCCAAATAGCACGGAGACCAAAAAAAAAAAAAAAACTAAAACGCAAATAAGTCCCCCACCCCTCACCACAATTGTTAAAAAATAGACGGGCAAGTATAGGCCATGACCCTCCTGGATGGGCACTCCTGCTTAAACGAATATGACTTAAAGGAAACATCGTAACAGCTTCAATATTCAATTCAAGACTTGATAATTTAGAATTGAGTAACACAATATTCGATTTGAGAAAAGCAAAATGAAAACAATGATCTTATCACGTAACAGAGAAACCAGAGGTGAGTCTCTCCTAAAAATTTTACAGCATAGATCCATTCTTCTCTTAAAATAAATGTGTTTGCCAACTAAATCTGACTGACATCTTTTTCAAATTAAAAAGCAAAAAAAAAAAAAAAAGGCTTTCATTCACATACATACACAAAAAAAGAAAGAAAAAAGAAAAAAAATGCGCAAAAATTAATTCCTTCATTCAGAGGCTTTACTGTAATTCTAAAAACTCTCATCAAAGAGATCGCTCGGAAAGTACCTGCTGTGTTGTGAAAATTTCGGAATCTGACCGATTCGGAAAATTCCAAAACCCAGAACTGTGTTGGTCCCGTTGCCGCTCGATTTCAAGCCACATGGTGAACGTACTTTTAATTGTGAAGTAAAAAATAGAGAAGATAGAATTTCCTCTCAAGAAAACTTTTTTCTGTCTAAACATCGGCCAGCCATCGGCATTTAGATGTTTTCGAGGCCGATGGGCCGATGTTTTTCCCAATTTAGCATCGGCGGCCGATGCCGATGGCCGATGGAAAAAATTTCAACCATCGTCGCCGATGCATCGGCCTGGCCAAGCCTTAAAAATATCCCATGAACAGAACGTTAAATAACTTAATAAATATGGCAACGGCGATCTATTTTACGCCTAAAATGTATGTAAAAATTTCCAGGTAAGAGTTTTAAGCAGATAAAAATTGAAAAAAATTGTTAAAAAAAACTTGGGCATAAAAGGGTTAATATTTGCTTCCCCCCTCCCCACGCTATGTTTCTGATCCTAAGAGGTTTGAAAATTGAAACAGAAAAGCATTTCAAAATCATTTTCAGATCGATAAGATTGAATTTTTCGAAGTTAGTACCAAGAAGCAGCGGGGGCGATGCGTGGCATCAATTCCGCTGTTCTTGCGGGAAGTATATCGAGTATTGACAGGAAGTAGGAAGAGTGACAAATTCAATAAAAATAAATCTAAGATCGCCTATCTGTCGTTGGAAAGAGGACATGCGGCACGTAAATAACCGAGACTGCGGTTCAAAAATTTGGTTAATTAACTTCAACGTAAATTAAGGGGAATGATGAGAACTTGGAGAAAAAAAAAGGGAAACCATAAATAAATTTTATATTCCTTGTAAATTCCAACAAATTACCGATGAGAAATAGAAAATATTAACATTTTGCGTTTCTAAACATTCACGAAAACAAAACAACGAAGCAAGGTTTTTACTTTCATAACTTCGGGGCGAGCAAGTTTAATTGGTAAAAGCTTGCGGCGAAAGATCGCCCGACGCTTTAAGATTCCCCGTGTAAGCCAATAATGACTGATGAACGGCAAATTTGTCATGATCCATAAAGTCCTTCAAGTTCCCATTACAAAGACAGTGCCGCTTGGGGGTACTTTTCTCCATCATTCTATATCTCTAAGCATGCCAGTTCAGTTTGAAGTTCTTCTCTTGATGTATGATCCATACCTACTATACGACGTGTAGATTCTAAGGGTAGTCCGGTGTCTGGTTTGGATCAAAAATATCGAAACGTCGACACATATGATGCTGTTCAATATCGGCGAATGAGAGGCACTTTTTACGTAAAACAAGAGAAAGAAATCTGATTTCTTCCAATACTTTACTTTAAAATATGTCACGTGACTTGAGATCTGTGTTCCAAGAATTGAAGACTTCACTCTCTCTACCACCATTCCTTCTCAATGGTTTGTACAGGCTGTTTCCCCACGTAGTTTCAGTCACAGCAGCCACTTTTGTAACTTCTGATGGTATTTCTCAACTTTTCACCTTGTCACCTTGTTTCTATGATCATTTAACTAGATTTTATTATTATCTCATTTAAAATATCCATAAATATCGTCACCCCAAACCAAATTAATAATAAAAAAAAATATTTTTTAAAGATCGAAATTTTGCATTGTAACCTCAAAGGGAAAACTAAAGAAAGCAGGGAAAAAAAAGAGAGCAACCTTCGCGACTCGTCCTCTTCCCGGTGACCTTGCAGAAGAAAGTGAAAGCAACAAGTGTGATAATTATTACAATGAACTTCTCTCTTAATAACCCAATAATCCATCTGGGGCTTTTAGTTTCGTTACAGACTAAGGCGCCGGTCTTAGGAGCCCATGCGTATCGAAATGGAACGAAATTGGAGGCTGGATTCGAAAAGAGGCAGAAACACGCAAAGGAGCCAGAAAAGTTTTCCTTCTACAATTTTTGTTACTGCTATCCCAACAAAAACACAAATGTGAAAAAGGAGCCAAGTTCGGTTGAAACAACGTTTGGGCAGTTTGAAGCAGCGGTGTCACCGACAAAAGAGCTGAAATCTAACAGGCTCCAAGTTCTATAGCTGTTTTATTAACTACAGTCGTGAGAGTTTTTGAAATGTTCATTAATTTATTTTAATAACATTTCGTTAGTTCCTTTCATATCGGCTTCGGAACTGGGCAAGTTCATTTCTAACTGACGGAAGTCGAACTTTTTTGAACGTAACTTCGTGACGATTAAAACTTGCCCAGTTCCGAAGCCGATATGAAAGGAACTAACGAAATGTTATTAAAATAAATTAATGAACATTTCAAAAACTCTCACGACTGTAGTTAATAAAACAGCTATAGAACTTGGAGCCTGTTAGATTTCAGCTCTTTTGTCGGTGACTCTGCTGCTTCAAACTGCCCAAACGTTGTTTCAACCGAACTTGGCTCCTTTTTCACATTTGTGTTTTTGTTGGGATATCATGCATTTTTGAAAAGCCGATGTAACGGTTATGCTTTCATTTAGACACAAATTAATACGCACATAACACGGGATTTCAGTTACGCGGACAACGCAGATTAGCTATGCTACATTCGACATATTTTTAATTTTAATGATTTTACTCGTAATTCAAATAAATAATAGGAGACGCTGCAATTTATGATCAATGACGAAAGAAACAGGTAAAACAAGTAAATTTTCTTCGTGTTTACCTTATATTTTTCTTAAAAGAGGAATAGAATATTTTAACTACTTAGTTAATATCTTAAGTCACCGCAAGGTGGCATAGTCAATCTCTAGAATTCGAATTATTTATTTCATCTTGATAAACCATTTTAATCTTCCGTCAAGGCAAACTAAGCCTTGAAACAGCTTACAATAAAACATTTGATTTTAAATTTAAGTATTTTATTTTTGGCAACGTTTTACAAGCATTTTGGCGCTTTTGTTTGACGAACCATTTATAAATCCCGCCAAGATACTCATAAAAAAAAAATGCTTTTCTTCTTGCTTTTTTAATGTAGTTTTTGGACTTTTTAGATTTTTCCCATAGTTAGTGTATAGAAATATACCTTGATGCCAAATTTTAAGATTCTGAGACACTTCGAAGTAGGTAAACATTTTGATGAGTGAGTGTATAATCTAAATAAGAAAATCGCCATATTTTCACTTTTCAAATATTAATAACTTAAAAACTAAAAGAGATATATTCATAAAATTTAGGATTATAGGTGTTTTATGTCACTCTAATAGACTTACAAAATTTAAAGCATGTAGATGAAGTAGTTCTTGAGAAAGGGAGGGGTCGAAAGTAGCCCGAAATGGTTCGTGTAAAGATACACTAGCAGATGTGCAGCGCGAACTTGGCTGACACACTGCCGTGTGTCTTGATACTGTTTCAATGAAATACGAGATTGTATTTATGCATAGAAATATAGCTGTTTTACTGACCTCCTTATAAAATGTACTTGAAGACATTAGGAACTAACAGTAAGCAACGAGCAGTCCAGTTTTACAACACGAATATAGAAGTGCTTTTTGCGCAAAAGGAAAGAAATATTTGTTTTTTGGAAAATGGAAAAAATATGAATTCATAGAGCGTGCCATCTCAATTTGTGAGAGCCACCTGAGAACAAGTTAAAAAAAAAAGTGTACTTGTGCCCACGAACGAACGTAAAGAAACGAGATAAAAAAAACCAGCTCCCTGAAGGTATTTGGTGATTTGAACAATATTACAAATTGACTCGTTTTTAAACACAACTTCTTCCCGTTGCCACTCTCTGGATAAACTTCTAAGAAAATAAAACATGCAAATTCTACTCAAATGAGCAACAAAAATAAAAACCACTACAGGAGAAATTTTCTTCTCTTCCGCTACTCATCTAGTGTAAAATTTATGAAACATCTATCTGATAAGCGAAATGAGAAGTCTTTGTCACAACAATCTCGTTCGTAGAAGAACACAGCTCCTTGGCAAATAATGACTTATAAAGTAGAATGTCATAAAAGCAATTAGCATTTACACTTACTCTTTAAGAAAAATGCGTTACAATCTTCCTACTCACTTTGTTTTCGATCTGTCACATTAAAAAACAATGTAATCAGTAGCCTAAATCACTTACAGAAAGCGACTTAAGAGAGGAAAAACTTTCGGTTAGCTCAATAAACGTATAATCAAAGCGAACAAAGCCGCCATGCATGTTTTGTCTTCACTGAAAACGGATACAGTATAATTTAATCTTCTTAATTGGGCAATTAAGTTCGGCCACGATTCCTTTCTGGGAGAAAGTTAAGAGACAAATGGCTAACGTTTTCATGTTTGATTTTGTAAAAGAATATACACACCAACAAAGATTGCTCAGTACGATTGCTGTTGTTGTCTTGTCTGCAACTTTTCTTGACAAAAACATCGTGACGTTAGCGTGGCGTTTGCCTATGAAAAACGAGCTAGATAAAACGTCACAGCCTACTTGGCGAATTTGAGGAGATCGCTGACTGCTTGTGAGCTCTTATTGGCTCCGCCCGTAGTAACGTTCAGTGTCAAGTTAAGTTGCTGTCTAGTACAGGCTGGCGATTTGGGGTGCGCTACTTCACTTTTCCAAGTGTACTATCATTTGGTGTAAAATATGACCTCCACAGTACACACATGCCATTAGGACCCGTTTACAGGGTAGGCAACCATTCACAGTACAACAACATATTCATACAATGAAAGGACAAGGATCGGAGAAAGAATGTACATCCATGACGAGCCGGGATTCAAACCCGGATCCCCTTTATCCTAGTCAGATTTCCCTGACATCTAGATAAGGTGGTCGTCACTGCAAAAAGGCAGCTGAATTTCGCACTTTGAAAATAAAGAATCCCAATACAGCTGAACAAATGCTAGCTGCCAAAACATAAAATTCTTATGATAGGGACACAGATGTTCACGTGTTTAAATAAGCTGTCCAAAAAAACTATTCCCATAGAAGGCATTACAATGCTAGAATTCGAGAGAACAATTTTACTCTTGTAAAAATGAAAAAAAGTTGAAGTAAACTACTAACTACAGACACAACATCAGCAGAACCATATAGTTACAATACGCGCGCCGCGCGCGCGCGATTCGAAAAGATTATCATATATAATTTTAATAACTCCAAACCTAACAAAACTAATTGCAAATTTCATATCACAAAATAAGTAAATTAACCAGCAGTGATTGCAGTTGGAACTAGCTGTCGTGGCCGTCACGAAACTTTCTTCTATATCTATCATATGAATTCCAGTTACAAAATAAAATACGTACTCGCCCGAATAATTGGAAACAGCTCCAATTTCCCAATTATCGTAATAATCCTGCAAATGCAGAATCAATGAGTGAAATCGGTAATAATTGCAAAAGCCTTGTTTAGATTAATTGCAAACATTTTTTTCGTTAGTAAAAAGAAATTGGCAACAGTTAAAAATTTCAAATCATTGAAAGTTTTCAGCTGTTTTGATAATTAAATAGCGTGAAAGCGATTTCTTAATGAATTAATTTTTCGCATTGCTGACTAAGCACAAAAATCACCCCACCCTCCCCCTGGGGCGATTGGCGCCAAAATTTAATCGATGCTTGCTTCCATATTGGGTTAGTGTTATTCCAAATTTCATTCAAATCGCAGCAATATTTCCCGAGATACAGGAGGTGCAATGACAAAATAAGCACTTTTGATTGCTCCACCCCCATTTGAGATATTGACACACAAATTGAATCAGCACCTGTACTCAATAGGGTCTACCTATGGACCAATTTTCGTTTGATTCCGCCGGTTACTTCCTGAGATATAGCAGTCACCCTCGTGCAGAACACGTGCGATTGCTCCACCCCCCTTCGAGATATTGACAAACAAATTGAATCAGCACCTGTACTCAGTAGGGTCTACCTATGGACCAATTTTCGTTTGATTCCGCCGGTTACTTCCTGAGATATAGCAATCACCCCCGCGCAGAACACGTGCGATTGCTCCACCCCCCTTGGAGGAATTCGCTAAAAAAAGTCAGGTGCACCAGTTCACATGGTGGTACATATGTGCAAAAATTTTTGTTCGATTTCATTCAGTAGTTTTTGCTCTAGCGCGGCCACAAAAACTGGTCACACACATACAGACTCACACACAGACACACACACACACACACAGACAGACATTTTCCAAAAATGGTCGAAATGGACTCAGCGCACCTCAAAACGTGCAAATCCGTCAAAATTCGACATTCGAAAATTTTCACGAAACCAATACTTTCTTCTATATATTAGATATAGAAGAAAGTAAAAATCACTAGTCCATTTTCATTAGTTTATTTTGTACTAAGAACAAGATATATTGCATTCGGGAAATTTTTTTCACTCAAATTTCGACCAAAACGTCAATTTCAACACTGAATGAATGCAGATAATTTTTTTTTTCGATAAGTCAACACGTGCATAAGGGATTTTTTTTTGTGTGTGTGCGTGTGTTATTCTTTTTCCGGAAAATATATTACGTTTTCTTTGTCATTTTTCAGACAGCCGTAAGTTTTTTGACGATAATGAAACATTTCTCCCAATTCTGCTTAATATCCAAGTTAAAATAGAAACACAAAACAATGTTGGAAAACTCATTTCAGAATTAATTTAACAATGGCAATAAATTAGTGAGCGGTTTTTAACTGTCAGGTAGTTAAAGAAAATTTTTGACTGCCTCTCTCCATATTTTGCGATGTAGAATTCATTTCACACACCCTTTGACAGTTTGGAAGGAAGCTAAGAAATGGTTGAATTAGGATTTCATTTTGTTTTCTTCAGAATTAATTGCTCTTCGAACTAAGGTCAGTTAAAACAAGTAGGGCGGAATTAAACTTGGGCCGTTATATGGAGCTAACGAATTTTTCTGTTTAGTCTATTTTTAGAGTTTTCTGGAACGGATTTGAATGGATCGCTGCAGCTTAATATTTTATATCATCGAAACAAAGTTTTCACTTAATCATTACATTTTATAGCTCATCTTCAAATACATAATTCAGTCTTTTAAATTTATCAAAACGAAGGAAGTTAATGGGTTATATTTTTGCACCGAAGGCAGGACAAAAGTTTTCATTGTTTTTTCTAAGCGGCAAAACTAAAATGAAGGAAGTGTCGTGAGACCAGGCTCTTCAGATGGTGGATCGAAAAAAGAAAATATAAATAAATAATAGTTACTTAAATAGAAGATATGATAAATGAGAACAACTGCAGTGCGCAACCGAGCTACACGACTTGATTTTTAAAGTGAATGATATTCAGTTAAACATCAACGTATGAAGCTTTTTTAAAGCTTCTAAAGTTTTGTAAGCAATCATTCTACACTGTGGTGTGATTAATTATTAGTGCAATAAAAATTCAGTTAACAAAATGCAAAAGCTATCTGCCCACGTCCATCATTTATATCATTCATCAAATACCCTTTTTACCCCTCCAATCATAAAGCTTTGAAATGGAGCCCTGTCTATTCAGGTGCGTGACAACCGGCGCGGCGGTGGGGGGTATTTCGAATTCGCTTTCCATAGTTTAAAAAAAAAATAACTTTGGTTCCGTGATCGTGTTATTTTTAACAAAATATCAGGGCAGATTAAGGAGGCACAAATGAAATAAACTAAGTGGAAAGAAGGACTCAGGTATCACTGCAAAGCTCCAATGCAGTCCAAAATGTTAAAAGTGATTTACTGGGGACTCTGAAGTTTGTATCAAACACACAAAAAATAAAATAAATAAATAAACGAACAAATAAATAAAAATATTGGACTGTACATTGGAAACTTCTCGATCTGAAACCAACCGTCAGTTGAGGTTTGATAACATTTTTTAATTCTGGAAACTATTTCAGAGATGAGATCATTACTCCAGAAACTCATTCAAATTTCTTCATTTTTTTGTTGTTTTCATTTTTGAGTTTAAATCTTTTTGGTCTGATGAGGAAAAAAATTCAACATGAAACGGAACGGATATTATGAATTGATGATTATTTGGAGACATTACCAAATTTAGCATTAAAAATAAGTGGAGGAAACCAAGGATCAGTTTGGCCAGATTTTCTCAAAACTCTATAAGCAGCCAATATTTAGATACTCATCAAGACCCTCAGTAAAACTGTCTTTTCTGCATTCGTTTGCAGCATTGCAGGTATGCCATTCCTACAATACTCTTCACAAGTTCTATCCAATTCAATAGATACCGTAAAGTCGGGTTACTTGGACCCACAAGGAGGTTACTTGAGCCCACAGTAAAATGATAAAATCTGGGTTTGGTACTAGCATTAGAGACTGCAGAGTGCTTCTACCTAGAGGAGAAACGAGGAACTACGTGCAAGTCTTCAACTAATAAGTACCAAACCTAGATTTTATCATTTTATTGTAATGGGCTCAAGTAATCCCTTAGGGTCCAAGTAACCCGACTTTACGGTAACTGATAACTAATTGGATCTTAAAGCACAAAATTTTCATTTGCATTCTAATTTAAATATTTCATTAAAATATTACATTTAATTTAATTATGTTTTCAAGTTTCTTGTAAAATGATTCATCATGAGTTTTTTGATTCTATACAGGAGGGAACTTATGAATTCTTTGATTTCTCTTTTGAACTGATATCTTATAGTGCTCTTCATCTGTCAGAATTGTTGCATATTAAAAATATCAAAAATTCATTAAAAAATGAGAATTTAAGATGGATAAATATTTTTTAAAAGATATATCTATCCCAATAAAATCACAAAATTTTGACATTTTATCCATGTAAAAAGGTGGTGCACATCGCTCTTACATTTGTCAAATTTTGGTGAATTTTGAGTTTTTTATTCACTGGAATTTGTCAAGAGTTTTTAACTGAAGCTACACTCATTGAAACATATTCAATGAACCAAATTTGAACATTTACAGGTAAATTGTTTTACAGTTTCAGCTTGTTTACACCTTTTATTTGAGAGGCTTTTAAAAATAGATTGTTTTGTTGTCTTGGGAATGGATTTTTGATTTTTTTCAACAACATTCAAATGAAAATGTTCATCCTCCTCATTATTTGAATTCTGTTAAATTTCCGAGTTTGCCAAACACTTCTCTCAGCAATGTCACTCACCACTGTTATTAGTTTTACTGTTTTTTTTTTTTTTTTTTCAACTCTGCCATTGATATATTTGAGGGAAGTGCTAGAAAAGAATCCCTGATATTCAAGCTTGAAAAAAAACTCAATTTCTTTTTTGCAAAATCTATAAGGCTGCAGTCATATTTTAATTAAATCTTCTCTTACATCATTTCGCATCTTTATCCCAGTGAAAATACGCTTTTTCTACAGCTGGAAGTCTCTGAAAATGAAGCAAACTAGCTAATTAATTAAAAACTTACCAAAAAACTATCATTGTTGCAATTTCAATCGCCAGATAAACTACTTTTAGGTTTTCTCAAGTTCAGGCTATTCCCAAGAATTTTATTCGCAAGTAGCGTTTACATTTAGTACTTAGCTGTACAAAAGCCCTGAACTGTACAGATTGTTGTATTACCTGGCTTTGTTCTCTCATTTTTAAAAACCTCTTGCTCATTTCGGAACAGAAATACTGTCTTCCTTGCTTAATCGGGTAACGGATAAACGAATACCCTGCTTATACCAATAAAATGTCTTAGAACCGATGCCATAGACGTAATGTCAAAGATCCCTGCTTAATCGAATATTTCTTGGAACCGACAGTATTCGTTTAAGCGGGGCCGACAGTATTATGAAGGCATATAAGCCATTCACCAAGCATTATAAATAGCGCTCATCATTCTCAAATGAACTTTCTCAGGTTGATCATCCAAAATGGCTCATATGAACTTTTCATATTCATCTGTAATGATTATAAATTATGTAAAATTAAAAAAAAAAGAAAGCTTACAGTTGAAGCTTTTAGACTTAGTATCTCCTTTCAATTTCTTGCCATGACAATTTGTTTAATACTTTGCCAAACATTTTAAGATTTAAATCTGAAAAATATGATGGACTAAATCAGGCATTAAGTAAATACCTTTGTCAAGATTTCAGATTAGTTTCATGACAAGGCGACGGCACGATATCTGCAACTATTTATTTTGTACAAATCAGTTTTCAAACTTAATGCAAGCCTTTTGAGCTAGGGTTCACACTATTAGTATGAAAATTTAAAATCCCGCATTTGTTTCTCTACATCTCATGTCGTTAAATGTATAAAAACATATTTTGCACACTTCTTTACAACTATTTTAGAAGGTCTAGGACAGTGGTGCCCAACCTATAGCTCGTGGGCCCCACCCGGCCCATGAAGCTTACCTGTGTGGCCCCTTGTTTTGTTCAATCTTACATATTTCTTATTCAGAAATTGGTTTTTGAAAAATATGCAATTAATAAAACAAGTATGAAGTAATGATAAGAACAATTATTGGTTCTCAGTTTTCTTTCCCATTCCATATTTTCCTATGTAATTTGAAAAAGAATAAAATATTTTGAAATTTTGTATGCGTTCTGGCCTAAGAGTCTGATTTCTATATGAGTTGCTGTTCTCGGGCAGAAAAAGGTAAGGTTCTACTGGTCTATAAGTGTTTAAAAAACATCACCCAAAACATGTAAAGGTAGTCAAATTATCCCAGTCAAAAGCTTTCATCTGAATTGTCTTTCCAGTAATGAAAGTTCTAGCATGTAGTTCTGCAATCTACATTGTGTACTACCCATATGCAAAAAGTCAAAACAAGGTGGCGACTCAGTTTAAATCAAGAAAGAGAATTTAAAATTAAGTGAAATCTATCTCTAAAACTAGTTTTTGCAGCAAATTTAAATGAAAAAAAAAAAAACATACTAAAAATAAAATACTATAAAATAAAAAATAGAAACCCATGAATATAAAAAATTGTTATTGGAGTAAAGAAGTAGGGAGTCGTAGCTGGGCATTTCTCCCCGACTTAGCAGTCCAGCTTGATAACTCTACAATTAATGTTCATTGAAAAAAAAAGTTTGTTAACTCTTAACTATTATTGTAAGAAATATATTAAAAAATAAATATAATTTTATTAGAACAATTAGTCAGTTTCATTATTTTGTAAGTGAAAATGAAAATTCAAGAGGTAATGATCGTCTAGTGAAGTGGGAGAGAAATATTCGGGTAATAAATGATCGTGATATTTTAATTTACCATTCAGTTACAACCACTAAAAATTCGTCTTTTTGAGTCATATGTAATGTGCAATAAAAAATAATTGCACATTACATTTTTTTTATAAACATATAATGCCCAATAGCAATGTTTCTCAGGAGTATCTGACACAAATTAAAATTTAAAAAATAGTCTGCAAGATAAATTGACATTAGATGAACTGTAAAATCTAAATCAGCTTTAACTAATGCTTAAAAGTGACATTATATGGATTACACCTCAGAAAATGCTGCACACAAATCTTAATACCTGAAATGCAATGTTTTTTTCCTTTAATTTTTCCACTCCATTAACTATGAATTAGTCAACAGATTTTCTCAAAAATCAGGTGTACTTTGTACTTGCAAAACACCGCTTGTACTGTTTCTGGACCAGCATTAAATGGTATTAAAAACCTTAGTGAAAGCATTGCACTACACCTCTCTGGGCTGATGCATGTATTTTTAGACAAAGGTTGTTTTGGTCAGTAAAATGAGGGAATTAGCAATGGAATTAAACAAAAAAATAAATATAAACAAATAAAACTGAGAGAAAACTGTTACATGTTGTTGAAAAAACCCATAACAATAAAGGTAAGGACATTTTAAAGAAACTGATAATGCATTTTTTCAAAAGTTTCATGTCCTTAAAAACAAAACAACACAACTAATTACTCATAAAAATAAATGCACGCAATTCTAACTATAACAAGATCACAAAATATTACAAACACAAGGAAAATTTCAAATTGGCATAAATCAATAAATCAATGGTAACTTTAATTTTAAGTTGTTAACAGCTACCATGAATGAAACAAAATAGCATCTTGCAGCTGTAAGCAATTTTTCAGGAACTTCATCTAAAATTTAAATATTTTCAACATATCCACTTGTTTTGCACATCTGGTATGTAATGACTAAACTGAGATGAATCATAGTGAATCATACAGGGGGAAAATTTTGATTATATCTACATTCTGCATTGCAAAAAATAATAAGGATTTCTTTAGAGTGCAATAGGAAAATGAAAAGCTAAATATCACTTACCCAAAGTTCAATTCCCCAACTCATTTTTGCAATATTAATCCACACAAATCAATAATAGTTCACATGTGAAGACTTCAAATGTGTTTTCCTCTTGGTTAAAAGTATAAGGATTTATTTGCGTCATAGCAAAGCATAATCACTGCAAAATACAGAGGCATCGTCCGTAATTATAATGCCATATTAATCAACACAACAGATGAAGTTGAATAGCCAGAAATATTTATTACGAGTAATCTTAATTAATATACAATCATTCTAATTCAAAACAGAGTGATGTAATAAATGCAGACTTTAAGAGATCATAACACCAGTTGTTTTGATAACCCAACACATGCCTGTCAATTTAATAAACACTAAACTATCGTGATTACATTTTTAGAGTTTTTTCGTGACATTCACCAATCGATTTAAAAAGCATATGTTGTATGCATTTTGACACCAGAGTGCGCAATTTTACGCAGTCACCTATTACTGCCAACTCTTTAGAAATAATACTTAATCATAAACATACACATACACCCAAGTATTTCTATCAAACTGTCAATAATTTGCAAATTAAAGCCAGATGTAACTTATTATATACACACATATACATTAAAAACAGTCAAACATTTAGAATATTCAGGAACTGTTTTATTGTTTACTTCTCAGTTAATTTTTCTTTTGACGGTAACCACACCATATTATTAATTTTTTGTTTTTGTTGTGGTTTGCAGCAGGGAGTAAAAGCAACGCCTCCTAAATACTAAATGCCTGAAACTTCCCGGTTTTTAGCACAGAGCAAGATTTCATTCTAGGTTCACGATACACTGCCATCTACCAGAGTTCTTCGAGAAAGAGAAATTAACGATTGGTTCATTTCTAAATTTAAATTTAAAAATCAACCAATTAAAAAATTCAACTCGAATATTGTTTGGATCCATCGCCAATAGCTGAAAAGTTCCCTTGGTTCACGATACACTGCCATCTACCGGAGTTCTTCCAAAAATTAACGATTGGTTCATTTCTGAATTTAAATTTCAAAATTAACCAATCGAAAAATAACAACGACATCATCGGATTGCCGCAAGGTGGCGTTTAATGTTGAACCCATCTCTACGGTAGCGAAGCAAATGTTATAGGCATTTAGTATTTAGGAGGCGTTGGTAAAAGGAAGGAGATGGATCTCCATGATACCGGTTTGGCAACAAATTTTCACTTCCGCCAGGGAGCGCTGCTGCAACCTTAATTTGTTTACATCCCGTAGTCTAGCGTTTTAAAGGGCATTTAAATAAGGGAATTTCCTAAATATTAGGAAATTTAAAGCTGTTTTTGCTATTAAAGCTGTTTAGAGAAGCATAGAACACTTTACTTCATCCTACGTTTATAATATATTTTGCATTCGAAGCGTTAATTTTGGCTTTTGAAGCAATTCTTTTAAAACCTAATTTGATCTGCTGTCACTTAGGTGAAGAGCTTAATGATTTATAAATTTCACCATTGCATAGGTGCCCATGGGGGGGGGGGGGGGCTATTATGGCGCAAGTTGCGCCATTAAAAAAAATTTTTTTTGGGTGGGGGGAGGGAAAAACATTTATTTATTTTTTTGAATTATTTATTAATTTTTTTTTAATTTAAATTATTTACTGTTTTTTTAAAATTATTCCTTAATTTATTTTTTTTTAATTTAAATTATTTCTTTGTTATTATTTTTTATTTGTTTTTTTTGTGTGTGTGCTTGGAATGTCTGGAAGAGAAAAAAAGCGATTCTATTCTGCGCAAAATTAATACTTTTAAAAAATTAGTAATTTTGTAAAAAATAATAGTTATAATTTAAAAAACAAACAAATAATGTTTCAAAAAATAAATAAATACTATTTAAAGAAATAAATAAGTAATATTAAAAAAAATAAATAAAATAAAATACATTAATAAAAAAAGAGGCAAAAATAAAAAGCACAAAAGGGAAATGAAATATGAGAAAGTAAATAACTTTAAAATCATAATGTTTAACATTTCTCTTTCGTGGGGATAACTGTGCCCCATATCTGACCTCTCAATTACCACGCATCCACTACCCGAAAAACGCCGGCTACCTTCCGTCGGTCTCCCCGCTGACCCCGCCGAAAGCTCGGGGTCCTCGGCGAAATTCTCCTTCCCCTTCTCCGTCAGCACAAGCGACAGAGTCGAGAGATCATAAGTCAATCGGCTTCAGCGCCATCTCTCGGCAGTGGAAAAATCGGGACACTTTTTCACCCGCGTTGCCAAAGTAGATGAGGCTCCTTCCTTTTAGCCTCCTTGGTTTGCAGAAATTTCGAATTTGTAGAGATTATCATGCTTTCCTGATCGCAGCTAAAATTTTTAAATTACAAGATACTTTTGCTTGTGAAATTTTACCTTGTAAATAGGTAAATCTCAATGAATTGCGACAAATTTTTGCTTGTAAAGCTTTTCGGTCTTAAAGTTTGTATTGCTGGGAAAATAAAACTATTTTTTTTAAAGAGGCAATTTTCGCAAATTTATGAAAGAAATCAAGACCAACAAATTCGAAACTACAAGAAGGTTGCCTTTTTTTCCAACACTAAACCATATTTAATGAGGACTGCTGGAGGGGAAATTTATCATCAGTTCGGCAGGTTTCATGTTATGAAAGTTCACATTTTTGATGAATTTCTTAGTTTTCATTTACTTTGAAAACTTCTTTTATAAAGCACATCATCACGGAGCAGTAAAGAATTGTTGCTTTAAATTTCGTATATCTAGGACCAGCTTATTTGAGCACATAGCCAGTTCCATTTACTGATCATTTCTATTGTATTTGGGTTGTATTTTAATTGTATAAGTTCATAATAAAGACATTCTTCTTAATTGTACTAAAATAGAAAGTTAATAGTTCCTATTTATGCTTTTATGTGTGTGCTTATAGGTTTCTCTTGCTAATCCTACAAAATATTCAAATGTTGTTGCAAATTCATACTCATTATTGCAAATTTTTCAGGGGGGAGGGTTGTCGAAGAGTATTTAGTGCATATTGTATTGAAAAATAGCAGAAACTATTTCAACACATTTGGAAATTCATTGATTTCTCCCAGCCAAGAAGAGAGGGGGGGGGGGGAATCTTTTGACACTTCTATGGCCTGTGCAAATTTCCAATGCATCAGAAGAACTAGAATTAGTCCTTGATGTTGCTCTATCTGATAAATCCTGGGCATTAAATTGAAAAGATGTTGAAGAGCTTCAAACAAACAAGAACATGGTAGGAGAGACCTGACGGTTTACCCATAGTGCATGTTTGGAAGTCCTTGTTATCTTTCAACAATTTTGCGTATGCCCATTATTGCTACACTGAAGAGAGCGAGTTTTGCTGGAATACACGACTCCACTATAACAATCCCCAGTTGTAAAGAACTTTTTAAACGATCCATAAGAATAGCAATAATATGAGTTACACCCAAAAAGTATTTTTTATAGTTTTATTGGGGGGGGGGGGGAGGGGTCCTTACAAATCTGTACCTCAGAACCAGACTAACGTAAGTCCATTTTCGCAGGGTTGTTTGATTTCGTCCGGGGTGGAAAAAAACGCCGGAAAAAACCTGGAAAAAACCGCCCCGGACAAAATAGCATTTTGTCCATTTTGTCCACTTTAAAGAAAATGACAGTTCTTGATTAAAAAATCCAAAAGTAATGTTTTAAAATATTGATTTTTTTTCAATGAGGTAATAGTTTTATTATCAAAATTAGCACACATAATTATGTATACAAACAAATATTTAATAAACAACAAATACTATAAAAATATAGTATCTGTATAAAATAAATGAATGTTAACGATAAGATTTAATGCTTATGAAAGCACACATTAGCAGTAAATAATTTTAAGATGTTTATTTTTTGTGAAAGAGTTTCATTGCCAATAATAAAAGTGTATATAAAATATAAAAGTAGAAATAAAAACTTTAAAAGATTTGAGAAAGAAAATTTTCCCATGTAATGAAATATGTTCCTGTAATAACATTAATGTATCCATAAAACAATGCTGTGTACATAAATATTTTACAATGGGGCAACATTCATTAAATCTTCAAAAAATATTACGTAAAATGACCAAATGAATCAAAATTAAACCAATATTTCTTGTAGCATCTGATGTATTTTCAAATACAAATAATATACATTTATGCATGTATTTAATTCAAACAAAATTTAAATATAGAATTTATGAGAAAATATCATATAAAGTTTACTTTTTAAGGGATTGTATTGTGTTAATAAATATCTAAGGTAATAGAATACTCTTTAATTTTTTTTTAAAAATATGTATTAAAGAAAACCTTTTTTTTTTCTATTTGTCTACTCTACAATAATGTAATTACACTCAACAGTTTTTTCACTATGTTAAATTTTAATTCCTTCAAATAAAATTAGTTAAAAATCAATGGGTTAATTGCCGTTCTTTTTTTTTTTTGTATGATACCATCATTCTATTTTGAAAAATGGGTAATGCAAGAGAGATACTAATCGTATATCATAACATTTTTATGCATCAAAAGTATGAAAAAAATGTGTTTTTTCTTTCATTTCTTCCATTTTGTCCATTTCGTCCAATTTTGTCCGTTTCGTCCATTTCTTCCGGCGTCCCGGACTTTTTACAAAAAAGTGGACGAAATGACAACCCTGCATTTTCGTCATTTTTCGGTAGAGGGGAAAAACGATTGTCGAATACATCGTTTTTCCCCTCTACTGAAAAATGACGAAAATGGACTTACGTTAGTCTGGTTCTGAGGTACAGAAATATTGCAAAGAGACCTACTTAAGTTAATACACTACTGCCCTTGTCCCCAATTTCAGTTCTCATCATGGAGTGTTATTGCAATACATCACATAGTATTAGGGCAATAATTGTTGTACTCCTCAACTCGTATATAAAATATAACAGTTTTATGTTCTTGTAAAGCTTCACCTTATAGTCAATAAATGTTTGCTTATGCTGAAATCTTTAGTCGTTTTGATTTTAAAATCATATAGCGAAGTCTTAAAAGAAACAGTTACAGTAACTCCTCGTTATATTGCGCTTTTCGGGGGACAAAGAAAAAGCGATATATCCGAAAGCGCGATGTAACCGAGCTTATGAAAAATAGTTCTTCTCTTTTCTACGGATCTGGTGGGGAGCAGTTTCCAACTTAAGCTGAAATATTTTGCTGGTATGCACGTTTGTGTGACAGGAATTGCCGCTGTTTTTCCAGGGAATTCAGAAGAATAGAAGAATCTTCGTTTTGTTTATTGACAAAATAAAGAAGAAAGAGAGTTTTTCTGGCTTTTACCATACGTTTTCATAAACGGTTTAAAACTTAAAGCAAGTTTTTTTTAATAAGCTTTGATATTTCGGGAGACACAAGAAAAGAGCGATATATACGAATGAGCGATATAACGAGGGTCTACTGTATTAAGTTTAGCATGTGGAACATTAAAAAAATGACACATTGATGTCTCTTGAATTTTAAAAGCATCGCCTAACCTGTAAAGAAACTATTATTAAGTTCAATGAGAGAGGCATTTAAAAAATTATATATTAATGTCTCATTTTGTAATTATTTTATTTTAACGCTCTTACTTTAATAAATATTTCAGTTATTATGTTGTTGAACTCAATAGTTTTAATCATTAATATCTTATTTTATTTTTAAGCTCTAGGGATGTACAATGGTGTGCATGACTGTAATGAAAGGTCTGTCTAAACTTTTTTTTAAATTTTAGGATAAAATGATGTGGTTTCTGATTCAACGTTCTTTACATAGTTGGAAATTTCAAAGAATTGCACCACATGTATATATTAGTCCAGCCAGGTTAGTACATTTGATTTCCATACTATGTATAAAATAAAATGTTTGTTCTTGTTCCACACGTCCTAAGTAAAAAATTAGGTAATGAGACATGAAATTTGTCATACAAGTGATGTATTTTCTGATGTTGTTCGTGCACTTTGGAAGCACATATTTTCAATAAATCAATTGGAAAAGCTTATTTAATGCTTTATATCATTTTAACACCCTTTGCTCCTCTAACCGTGAAATAACTCCTGGATAGACTTGAATTTAATCAGTTAATCCCTTCTTAGAAGAAGTGTAACAAAAGCAACCTTCTTCCATTTTTGATATTTTGAATAATATTTCCGAAGTATAAAAAAACTTTTGCTTACATTTTAAAGTACAATGGAACCCCGATTCTACATTGTCTTTTTGTGCGTTATCTGTCTTCTGATGTCACTTTCTGCTGGTCCCTGAAAAAAGTTATGCTGATAATCTTATACTCTACGTAACGGGAGCTGGCATGTCAGAACCAAATTAATTACCCACTCTCCGTACTTTTTCCCTAACAGTTGTCATAGTTACGTCGCTATGGACTTATTTCCCACTTAGCTTTTGCAACCATAGCTAAATGCAAATGGTTAAAATTGCATTGTGAATAAACTATTATTTAATTAAAAAATCAGTGTTGATGAAGCACAACTTTTTCGAAGAAATTTATGCTTCATGTGCGCCTAGATTTGTTAGAAAACGTGAAGAAATAACTGAGATGTGAGGCTATAAACAAAAGCGTAAACCTTATTCGTTAAACATAAAATAAATGAAATGCCTCAACAGTAGTGCATAAATAAAGAGTGGAGCTGTTTCCTTTCGTGCGGTTTCCTCGCAGACGACGCAAAATTTCTTAACTTGAAACTGAGTATAGAGACCCCTCCCTTAAGCGACTAAATATAGTATAAAACTGCATTATTGGGACTTATATTGTGAAAAAATCGCCAGATGACGCCTTTTTAAGATGAAAGTTGCACTTTGACCCTTCCCTTTCTGAAAATGCCAACTACTGAACCAGAAGCTGGATCCGCCCTCATGACTAGTTAGTGCAGCTGTTTTTTTATGTCAGTTTCACTGTTTTTTTTTTTTTTTTTTTGAAATAATATTTATTGATTTTACAGGTCTGGTTTGATCTCATTTTCAACTTGGAGACATAACTTTTCAAGCAGTGAAAGGATTTTTAAAAATTTCCAAAAAATATTTTCAAAGAAGAAAAATCTATCAGGAAAGAAATTAAAAAAGAATTCAAAAGTAATTGGTGGTCTTTTATGTTCGTGCCTAGTATCACCCTTAAAGCCATCTGTAGTATTCTGTGACAATCAAGTCTTGCCACACACTAGGATTGTTGGTATTAACAGTATTGAAAATTTGCACCAGGAAGCAAAATTTGACTGGAGAAAATTCTTGTCACTTGTGAGAAGTGAAGTTTATTACATCATATTTGCTGTTGTTGTAAGTTTCATTTTCTTTATTTCATATGTTAATCTTTAGCCAACAGTGGTACAACTCTTGTACTGAAGAAAAGTGTTCTCTTTACACCCTAGTGTTACGCCATAAGTTTTACCGCATGGTCCTTTCATGTGAGTCCCACAGACCTGCCTAAGGAGTAACGCTAAGAGATGGTGCAAGGTGGAGAAAAGAGAACGCTTTTCGTCGGCACAACAGTTGTATCATTGTTAGCTGAAGGTTGAACTTTCTGTTTTTAGAACTTAAAAGCAGTTCTATCAGTAAAATAAGTCTAAAATTTTAGCGTAACTGTATGTTGAAATTTTCAAGTGTTTGTGTTTTGAAATATAAGTTTGCATGCTAGTATACAAGTAATACAGTGGTGAGAATAGTAATTTAAAGTCCTCATTTAAAAAAAAAAAAATCCATTTTTCCTTTTTTTCGTAAAAAATCAAGTTAAAAATAAAAAAGAAAAACCTTATCTGAAGTTACAGTGCAAACTATACTTCCTGACATAAAAGTTTGTATACATACAGTGGAATTTCTCCATAGTTGCCTCGGATATTGATCATATTGCAACTAAATGTTTGAAATAATTTGTAAATACCAACATTGAAATTATTTGAAGTATAACTTCTATTTTGTGTATGTATTTTTCAAAAAAAAAAAAAAAAAAGAAAAAG
>JAXGGA010013202.1:0-36040 GCA_038373865.1 Uloborus plumipes
CATTTTCGGAAGGGGGGGTCAAAGGGCAATTTTTGAGCAAAAATGGGGTGTTTGGCAATTTTTTCTTAATATTAGACCCAAAAAACGCATTTTTGCAGGAGCTCCCGAACTTAATTTTTTAGGAGAGGAGAAATTCTCAGTTTACAGAATGGAACTGCAAATTTTACCGAATAAAAAATACGAGCATGCATTGCACACACAGGGGAACCCCGAATTAAAATTTTTAGGATGGCGGGAATCCTCAATTTACCGAATTGAACTCATAATTTTGCAATTGGTAAAATACGATTTATGCACTCATTGGCAGAAAAGGAACATTAGGGACTTCAAGTATTGCAATTAAGACCCCAAATTTGCCGAAACATCAGAAAAAAAATTGCCGAACAAGTACATTTTTATGGAGGTCACATTGACTTCCCGTGACCGCCCAACGGGTGCCCTGTGCACACATACCTACTGGCTGACATTTCTGATGAGAAGCAACATTAATCATTCGGTTTTATTAATTTTACTTCCATTTACGTTGTAAAAGTAGCATTGTGATCGCGAAAATTTTTTCACTCAAATTTATGTCTAAATTTCTATTTTGCTCGCTCCCGAATTGATGTTGAGTAGTGTGTTCGACCTTTAACCCTTAACTTCCCACTGTTGCATTTCTGCAACATATGATATGAAAAATGATCAAATAGGCTTTGTGCTGAACTATATTTGAAGTTAAAAATCAACGTAAATAAAGCACAAATAGGGTAGAAAGTACAGCAAATAGCTATTTCAAGGCTACAATGGAGCCCCTTCATCAGTGCAAGAAGCTCAGCAAACAACATGAAAGCTGTAAGAGAACTGAGCGCGAAGCACGTGTGCCCCGGTATTTATAACAAATGGGCGAGTGCGCTTGAACTCACAACAAAGCGGGAAAACACCGACCAATCAGCGATCAGCGAAACGCCAGGAGAGCGAAGAAAAGGGGGGAAGGCGGCAAAGGAAAGTAGGGGAAAAAAAAGCGCGGGAGAAAACACTAGAAGACGAAATTATAAAAATTGCTTCCAGATGTCAGGGAAAAATGGAACACTGGAAAAATCATTCACCAGAGAATGGGAATTTTTCCAAATATGGTAAGCTTCCCAAAAATCGAGGTCATAAACTGACGAACATTTACAAATAATTCTAGCCGAAGAAAAATCAAAGCAGTGACCAGAAGTCCAACAATGCTGAGCAATGGAAGAGCGTGCTAGTTCTTTATGTTTAACATAATTTTGATGCTCTTTCAGACGGTGCTTAAGAGGCCGCTTAGTCTGGCCTACATAACTAAGTCCACATTTGCAAGAGATGCTATAAATGCCCCAGTTGCTTTGGCAATCAATGGGATGCTTTAAGTTTGTAAACTTGATTTTGTTCACAGGAGAGAAAGAAATATCGAAACCAAACTTTTTCAAAATCTTTGCAACTTGATGACTTGTTTTTGGATAAAAAGGCAAAACAATGGTGTAACCAACCTTAGACTCGGAAACCTTGCTGGAATGAGAGGGCTTTATTAGCCTATTATATATAGAATCAATAATCTTGGGCGAGTAACCCCGATCAAAAGCCACAGCTTTTAAATAAGAAGCTCAGTATTTAAAGAACTGGATGAAGAACAGATATTCAAAGCACGAAACACAAAAGCCTTAAATGAGGCCAACTTTTGGTTTCGAGGATGAGAAGAGTAGTTGTGAGGAGGTAGTGTAACAGCAAAGGGCTTACGATACACTGAAGTCATAAAATCGTTATTACTTTTAGTAATCAAAACGTCCAAGAATGAAAGAGAACTTTCCATTTCCATTTCAATAGTGAATTGGATGCAAGGATCGATAGAATTAAGAGTGGAAAGTAAAAGCTCATTATTAACTTGGTTTTGGTCAAGCAAAACAAAGCAATCGTCAACGTAACGAACATAGAACGGAAACTTTATGGTTTCAAAAAGTTTTACCTCAAAGTAGTGCATATAAATGTCACTTAGAATAGGGCTCAAAGGGTTACCCATCGCTAAACCTTCGGGCATGCGATAGTAAACACCATCAAATACAAAAGTATTCTGCTCAAGACAAGCACGAGTAAGAGAAACCAGTTCATCAACCTCAAAACTAGAAAAATAATGTTCCTGGAGTCTCAATTTGAGACAATCCAGTGCTCCAATAACAGGTACATTAGTGAAAAGTGATTTCACGTCAAAAGAAGCCATCGTTACGCCGTGAGGCTTAAAGCAACGTAACTTCTGAACAAAGTCAATGGAATTTTTAACAGTGAAAGAATTGCTGGTCAAAAGAGGAGAAAAAATGGAAACTAAATGCTTAGCTAGTTTGTAAGAAGCCGTGCCAATGTTTGAAACAATTGGCCTAAGAGGAACGTTTGGTTTATGGACCTTTGGTAAAGCATAAAATCGGGCACAGTGTGCAACAGAAGGAATTAAACACCTTTTTGACGAATCACTCATGATAGGAGAAGCCTTCACAATGTTTCTAATTAAGTTGACCTCTTTAGTACTAGGGTCTTTATGAAGTGTCACATATGGACCAACTTCAATTAAATCCTTACATTTATCCAAATATGAGCTTTTGTCCAGAAGCTTTTTGTTATGAGCTTTTGTCTTTCTTCTAAGCTCTTGAATTCGGATCAGCTCAATGCTCTCAAACTGAATAACAATTTTGCTTCTTCTTCGAAACCTTCATTTCCCAAATTGGTTGCTCCAATTGAGAAAGCCTTTAGATTTAGTGCTCTTACTGCTTCTCAAAAGGATTCTATTAGGCATCTCATTGCCAATACTGTGGATTTTAATGCTAAATTGACTTCAAATACTTTCAGCAAGCATGCTAAGTTTTCGGTAAAAGGTTTATGCTCCGATCCTGATATAGTAGTCACTAAGGCTGACAAAGGAGGTCAAGTTGTTATTCTGGACAAAAGCTCATATTTGGATAAATGTAAGGATTTAATTGAAGTTGGTCCATATGTGACACTTCATAAAGACCCTAGTACTAAAGAGGTCAACTTAATTAGAAACATTGTGAAGGCTTCTCCTATCATGAGTGATTCGTCAAAAAGGTGTTTAATTCCTTCTGTTGCACACTGTGCCCGATTTTATGCTTTACCAAAGGTCCATAAACCAAACGTTCCTCTTAGGCCAATTGTTTCAAACATTGGCACGGCTTCTTACAAACTAGCTAAGCATTTAGTTTCCATTTTTTCTCCTCTTTTGACCAGCAATTCTTTCACTGTTAAAAATTCCATTGACTTTGTTCAGAAGTTACGTTGCTTTAAGCCTCACGGCGTAACGATGGCTTCTTTTGACGTGAAATCACTTTTCACTAATGTACCTGTTATTGGAGCACTGGATTGTCTCAAATTGAGACTCCAGGAACATCATTTTTCTAGTTTTGAGGTTGATGAACTTGTTTCTCTTACTCGTGCTTGTCTTGAGCAGAATACTTTTGTATTTGATGGTGTTTACTATCGCATGTCCGAAGGTTTAGCGATGGGTAACCCTTTGAGCCCTATTCTAAGTGACATTTATATGCACTACTTTGAGGTAAAACTTTTTGAAACCATAAAGTTTCCGTTCTATGTTCGTTATGTTGACGATTGCTTTGTTTTGCTTGACCAAAACCAAGTTAATAATGAGCTTTTACTTTCCACTCTTAATTCTATCGATCCTTGCATCCAATTCACTATTGAAATGGAAATGGAAAGTTCTCTTTCATTCTTGGACGTTTTGATTACTAAAAGTAATAACGATTTTATGACTTCAGTGTATCGTAAGCCCTTTGCTGTTACACTACCTCCTCACAACTACTCTTCTCATCCTCGAAACCAAAAGTTGGCCTCATTTAAGGCTTTTGTGTTTCGTGCTTTGAATATCTGTTCTTCATCCAGTTCTTTAAATACTGAGCTTTCTTATTTAAAAGCTGTGGCTTTTGATCGGGGTTACTCGCCCAAGATTATTGATTCTATATATAATAGGCTAATAAAGCCCTCTCATTCCAGCAAGGTTTCCGAGTCTAAGGTTGGTTACACCATTGTTTTGCCTTTTTATCCAAAAACAAGTCATCAAGTTGCAAAGATTTTGAAAAAGTTTGGTTTCGATATTTCTTTCTCTCCTGTGAACAAAATCAAGTTTACAAACTTAAAGCATCCCATTGATTGCCAAAGCAACTGGGGCATTTATAGCATCTCTTGCAAATGTGGACTTAGTTATGTAGGCCAGACTAAGCGGCCTCTTAAGCACCGTCTGAAAGAGCATCAAAATTATGTTAAACATAAAGAACTAGCACGCTCTTCCATTGCTCAGCATTGTTGGACTTCTGGTCACTGCTTTGATTTTTCTTCGGCTAGAATTATTTGTAAATGTTCGTCAGTTTATGACCTCGATTTTTGGGAAGCTTACCATATTTGGAAAAATTCCCATTCTCTGGTGAATGATTTTTCCAGTGTTCCATTTTTCCCTGACATCTGGAAGCAATTTTTATAATTTCGTCTTCTAGTGTTTTCTCCCGCGCTTTTTTTCCCCTACTTTCCTTTGCCGCCTTCCCCCCTTTTCTTCGCTCTCCTGGCGTTTCGCTGATCGCTGATTGGTCGGTGTTTTCCCGCTTTGTTGTGAGTTCAAGCGCACTCGCCCATTTGTTATAAATACCGGGGCACACGTGCTTCGCGCTCAGTTCTCTTACAGCTTTCATGTTGTTTGCTGAGCTTCTTGCACTGATGAAGGGGCTCCATTGTAGCCTTGAAATAGCTATTTGCTGTACTTTCTACCCTATTTGTGCTTTATTTACGTTGATTTTTAACTTCAAACATATGATATATTTTAATTTAAAAGACTCAATTTTGTTTTTAATTACCTACAAATCACTTATCTGAGGAAAAAAAAGATTACTGCAGCGAAATACATGCTAATTTCGTCACTAGTTGACAGCACATTTTCCCCAGAAATCCCAATAATTATAAAAACATTTGATGCCTCAAGATCTGGGTCTTTGCTATAAAAAAAATCCATTCTAGTTTATACTTCATCTTGTTTATTGACGAAATAAATTACCAGGTAAGAAATTTAAACATTTTACGTTCATTTAAAAGTAAATTTGATTTTCTATGGGAAAAAGTTTTTAAGAAATTTGATTTTACTTTTACATTGTCGCAAACAAAAAAATGATTGAAAGTCATTTTAAAACTGCTTATTTAAAAAACAAATATTTCTCCTCTTTATTATTACTTGAGAACTAGCTGATACAATTTTTTCATCAAAATTAAAAAAATTGCGAAGTTAAGGGTTAAGCTATAAACAGCCGAAACATCCATTTCGACCGTCTCCGAGTTATTTATCACGAGTTTTTTCGTGACGTCTGTATGTACGTGCATGGGTATGTATGTACACATCTCGCATAACTCAAAAACATTTTTAACCGCTTGCCTGATTATCCCGAGTTATCTCGGGCTCGTATGAGTTGCAGGTAATTATTATTCCGAGAAAACTCGGGTGAAACTAATTGATTTTACGCCTATAAATAATTAAAAATTCAACTTGAAACCTACATATATTATTTGTATTGCTTCATTTTCTCGTATTTCAAAATTAAATTTAAAAAAAAAATGTTTTTTTTTTTTTTTTTTTTGCAATTTTTTCCAAAAAAAATTCGTAAGGGAAGTGGTTAATACGCTTTTATTAGTTTTACATGTAGGTTTGTTTGTATGTATGTAACTCTGAATAAAAGATAAAATTCACGTTCCTTACAAATATAAAAGTAATATATTTAAATACTATTATTAATACTAAAGAGAGGCTAAAACTATATTACGTATAAAAGCGTGTTATTTTAGTTTTTTTAGACTAGAATTTATATTATTTTTTTTTACATTTTCAAATTATTATTCTACATGTTTGCCACAACCGCACATGTGTATGATAATGTCTAAAATGCTACTCATTTAAAAATTGTTCCTTCTAACGCTCGTACATGAGTACATGCAACCATTCTTTTGAACAATAAAGAAAAAAAACATCGCTTATTTAATAGACGTGTGGGGTCCCCATCTGATTTTTTTAAGGCACAATTTCGTAAGGCTACAGTGCTTTTACACTTCTCAAGTTAAAAATTTATCCCGGAGTGATAAATAATTGAACAGCAGATGTTGTTATTTATTAAATAAACCACTCTATCGATTCATTGTGCTTTACATAATGGCGAGTCAGTGGTCGGAAGTAGCGCGCTACAAGTAGCGAAACTACTGTAGTAGCTACATTTTTTAGTAGTTTGTAGTGTAGCGCACTACTTTTAAAAAAAGTAGTGTAGTGAGTAGCGCGATACAAAAAAATAGTAGTTTGTAGCGATTTCTGGAAACTACTTTTAAATTAAAAAAATAAATAAATAAATGAGAAAAATTTTTTAAAAAAAGAGAACAAAGGTTTAATTGACTCTGACTGGTGCGAACGAGTACAGCAGCGGACTCAATGAGCAATTACAACCATAAATACATGAGCTGATCCCCTTAGATACATCATTTTGACGAAATACCTTCTATCTGTTTGATGTCATTGGTTTATTTGGCATCATAATTTGTTTATTACTTCAAATAATTTTCATGTCCCTAAATATTCTATGGCAAAAAAGAGAAAAAAAAAAATGGAGGTTGAATTCTTTCAATTTTTCAACTTTTGAATTCTTTCTTGTGGCGAATATTCGTAAAAATTGTAAAAAAACTCTAAATCGGACAAATTTTAGCAAAAAAAAAAAGGAACAAAAAGCAAAAGTAAGAAATAAATTCAAAGATAATTCCTAGTTCTATTCCATATTCAAATGAGTTAATTTATTAATGTAAACCACTTCTCGATTTTTTTTTTCGGTCAATCCACAAACGGTGCATGCTTTTATTTATTTATTATTATTATTTTTTAAAGTAGCGAAGTTGCGACTACAATTCAAAACTAGTTTGTAGTCGATGCATTTGAAAAAAAGTAGTTGTAGTTGTAGTTAACTACTTTTATAACAAAGTAGTTGTAGTTGTAGTTCGCTACACAAATACTTTTCGTCATCCATTGTGGCAATAACCGGCTTAGAATATTAAAATATTAAAACGACAGTAGCGTGCCAAATAAAATACTGCATCTTCACAAATGAAGTTTTTAAAATATTTTATTTAACCTACATCCTATAACACGTTTCATAAACCTTCATGTATACGAACAACCTTTATCAGTCCCCATCACCTTTCAAGCACTTACAGAATCAATCTTATCAGCAAATATTTATCGAGTATGTTTCAGCGCTTGTCAAAATTTCGGATTGATCTTCTAACACTTCAAATTCACCGTATCGTGTACTGTCAACAGTAGATCAAGATTTTAAGAAAAGAAAAAAACAAAGTTTTTTATGGTTTAAAAAAAAAAAAAACTGTTTCATTAATTGCTTCAAAGGCAGAGTTTTCAACAGATTGCTTACAAAACAATACAATTTTCTCTCTCTCTTTTTTTTCTTCTTAACTTTAGTTTTAAACTTGCAATACGTATGCGAAATATCCTCTGAAGATTCCTCATTAATAATAGTATTTATTGCCCTTCGCCAGCTTTTATACACACACTAGCCGTCAAGGCGGCCGCCTGGTTAGTTTCCAAAAAAGTTAGTGTAATGGGTCATTTTCAAAATTTGCTTACATTTGCTGTCCGGAGGCTAAAAAGACGATTTTAAGCATAAATTATGTTTTAAATTCAATGCGAACAATTATTTTCTGTAAGAAATCCCCCCAAAAAATTCTATCACGCAACAAATTATTGTAATTTATTTATTTATTTATAAGTCTTTAAAAATGAGAATCAAGTCAAAAACGCTTGTCTATTTCCAATTTGCGCATTTCAAAAATTTTTTTTATATACTTAATTGTATAAAAATGTATATACAGCAAATTATTTTTATATATTGACTATTAGTATATGATATTCGTAATAAATATTGACAATGGTAATTTTTTTTCATTAAGAAATGTATGAATATATTTTGTCCGGCAGTTCTTGTCAAGTCCGTTACCCTGAGATTATTTTAGCTAAAAAAGGTATTTATTACTGTCAAAAGATGGTAACACATATTCAAGCGTGACTATTTCGTGCCATTTTGTTTTCCTGAGTCGAGAAGTATTGCTGTGGCGTTTCGCCAAAGATTTCTTCTAGGAGCGTATTTTTATTATTTGTCAAGTCTCTTACCAAAGATTTTAGTATTAATTTTTACTTTTTCTCTTCTTTTACCAGTAAATATTGTTCATTATACAACTCTAAGAAAATGCATATTGTTGTTCAAATTTTAAATTTGACAACTTTAATAATTTGACATTTTGGTTGAAATGTCAAGTCCGTTACCATGTTTTTATCAATATTTAATAATCACAAACATCGTTTTAAACTTCAGGGACGCAAATAATTTCAAATTAAATTGGTTCTAGGCGCTATGATATAGTTTAAAAATAAGAATTCATATTGATTTTGTATGGTAACGGATGACAACTTTCCTTGCAACTTAAAGTTTTATAACTACATTTGAATACTTAACTACGCATCAAAGTGAACAACCAATTACTTTTTCACACACCTAAAATGTGTGATTAAACATCTGTCGGCGTTTCTAAAAGAAAATAGCAAGTTAAAAAAATTACTTGAAAATTCTGAAATGTAATCAATCATATGGTGAAAATGACCCTAATCCCTTTTTTTCCGACATAAAAAGAAAAACATGAATTCCTTCCGATTCACTTAAAAATTGAACAGACCAGGAATTGAAATACTGCTAGCTTTTATGCAAAAAGTCCTTTGTGTGCTGAGTTTTAAATAATATTTCCTTCACTATGAAAAAGCATAAACTGTATAGTCATGTAGGTTGGTTTGGTTGTGCTGGGTTTCCTGGCGCAAGAACCTTAATAGGCTTTATTGCGCCTCTACAGTTCTGTATGTTCTTCAAATGTGAAGTTGCTTAATAATTTTAAGCTCTTTTTCCTTGTCTTACTTTAAAAAAGAAAAAAAAAATATTAAGATGGCCTAAAAATTTAGGTTGAGCTTATTTCCTAATAAGCCAGCCACGTCATCAAAGTCATAAGTTAAAAATGGGCATGGCCTGCAAGCAGCAAATCTAAAAGAATGAAATGCGCCGGGTAAGAAACACTACTGGTCAAAAGAAGTCGGGTTTCTAAAAAGCAGGCAAGCAATTTCTGTAAAAGGTGTCATACTTTATTTAAGCATATTTAACCCCTCCCTTCCTTTGTCACATAGTGTCACATTTCAAACTTCCACCTTACCTCTTTCGCTCACCTTGTATTGCATGAGCATTTAGTCACTTTTTTTTTTTTCAACCAAAATGTGTGGTGTCACATTTCGTGTTATCCTTCTTCCCCGGTCACAACTTCACGAACCCTCTTCAAAGCATGACATCATCTGATGACACCCCCATATCATCGTTAAAATGCTCGGGAGCCTCTGTCATATAGTTAAAGATGAGTCGTAATGAACATTAAAAAATCAATGTTGATGTAATGACAAAACTACTTGCTCAATCCAGAAGTTAAAGATACGTTTCAGAGAGCATCCTCGCTTTTCCTCTTTATTGTTGTTTTTCCTATGCTTCTGAATTCAAACTGGTGGTGATCCAAATCTCTCTCGCTCTTTCTAACCACCGTTTTAAAAGAGGAACCCTCTCTTTCCGAGAGAGCCCAGAGATCGTGAGAAGACCACTCAAAGTGGCGAGCTCGCGTCTGTTATTAAGATAAAACCGAATGGCACGGGGTGATGAGCGACTTTCGGTTTCGCAACCTCGTGCCCACGAGACTGACCCCAGAGAATCAGTGCCCCCGATTGGGGCCCCCTCCCTTCATAGTGCCAACGAAGTGGTGATAGTATTTGGGAGTCCTTCTCTGTGTTATGCAACTCGATCACGCCTGCCTCTTCAGTTGCGACTTTTTTTTCTCGTGCATGTGTGTGTATATGAACTTTACACATGTAACGTACCAGGGCCTTATTTCATATTGTCACACAGGGCCGGGCCCCTGGTCTTTAAATCTGCAGGGACTTAAAAAATCACTAGCAGTAAAATTGTTTTAACATTTAACTTTTATTTTTTAGCAAAAAGTCAAAATCACTGTTATAAACTCATGTTTGTGAAAATTGCAACACCATGAAGGAATCGTCATAATTGAATGAAATTAAATACATAGCTGATTGATAGTGGTACAAACAAATGATTAAACTTAGAAAGCGAACAAACAATAAAAAAAATATTGGAATTAGTATTTTGTGTAGCCACCACGCTCTGCAATAAGTGCTGCTACGCGACGTGGCATGGAGTCAAACAAATTTTTAATGTCTGCCTGATCAAGAGCATTCCATACTGTTTGTATGTGTACTAGGGTGATTCAGAAATGTATGGAAAAAAATAAACTTTGTATTTTTGTGCGTCTTACCCTCTTATTTTGTGCCACTATATACACTGATTATTTGTGCAAAATTTTGGCAAAATATATTAATATTTAGAGGTCGCTCAAGCTCCTTGAAATTTCGTAATATTGACAAAAACGTGATCGTAAATGATATCTATAGAAAAAAGTAGCCTTTGTATTTTTGTGCGTCTTACCCTCTTATTTTGTGCCACTATATACACTGATTATTTGTGCAAAATTTTGGCAAAATATATTAATATTTAGAGGTCGCTCAAACGCCTTGCTATTTCGTCATATTGACAAAAACGTGATCGTAAATGATATCTATCGAAAAAAGTAGCCTTTGTATTTTTATTCGTCTTACCGTCTTATTTAGGCTCTTTATATACACTGAATTATTCGCCCAAAATTTTAGTAAACTATATTTACATTTAGGAGTACTTCAAATTTTGTGATAGTGGCACAAATGCGAACGTAAATAATAATAATAATAAAGTTACTTTATTGCTTTTTTATATCTCCGAAGAAATAAAGTGTGCAATCACATATATCTGAAAAACCAATAAAATGCAGAAAAGTATGAAAACTAATCAAATACGGAAAAAATATAAAAAACAAATTTAAATGCATTAAATATATAGTAATTCGCTCATTAATTCTTGCAATAATTTTTAAGGTTGCTTTTTTGCAACTTTGAAACCTTTTCTGTGTTCCTGTACCACTTGAAGAAGACACAGTCTTTGTTTTTCGTCGTTAGTGATAGTCTTAACAAATGCTTCAATAAGGGCCATGCAACGCTCCGTATTGTCGTTTACAATCCTCAGTTTCTTTGGTAGTATAAAGCCTTGTTGGTAGCTATCTTAAAGATTCGAATGCTCAGGATCAAACAGCTGATATATTTTGAGTTTCTTCTTTACATGAATAAGGACGCTAAAAATATTCCAAATCATTTCTTAGTGCTTGCACAAAAAAGGTTGCTGGGAACCCAGCTCTTAGATATTTTTTCCCATTAACGATAAGAATGTGAAAGAAATCACATTCATATGTTACGAATACCTTTTGTTTGTCCAGCTGCAAGTTTGAACTGGTTGGGAAATATCCATAACTTGAAGCCATAAAAAATCTTTAACACAGATATAACACGAGGAACCACTCCTGGGACACGAAAACATACACCAAGAGAAGGTGCTCTTCTCAAGAAAATCGCACTAAGCTCTAGTATCTTCCTTGGACACTTCTTTTACATGGGTCATCAGAAGTTAACTTTGCACAACTTCCATTACTAGTTGCACGTTGCTCTGAATGTGCTACCAACTCCTCAACCTCATCGTTCCTCACTCCAGGTTTAAAATTAGAATGTTTTATTCTGGACTATGATTGCTAAAACCGCTTAAAAAGCAGTATTATAGATCCAATGGCAGTGGATGGTTCCACGCAATTGCGTGAACATCGCATCTGACATTGCACGCAATCAAATACCCCAATTCTACTCATTTCTTGGTTTATCGGTTAAAATACCGAAAGACCAAGAGTAGAATAGATTTCGGTTGCAATACCACAGAAAACACAATGTCTAAAATATAATGGCGGAAAACACAATATAAAAGTGGCTTCCCTAGTTTTGTTTTCCCAAGTTCAAACATGCTCCAACTTTAGTACCGGCAATGCATGTCGTATTGAAACACATACCACGTACGAGCTCAGTAAGTTCCCATTTATCTAACTGGTTATCGTATAGCAGCATTTTCCGTAGCACTTCCAATGCCTGACTAACTTACTAGAACCCAGAAGTAAATCATCAATGCTTGTGGTCCTGATATTAATACTGGTATGAAACCCGCCGATCATCCTTCATTTTCCCAATATATTTTGTATAAATGTTTCGTTCCAGTGAACTATCAAAGGAAATCCTAGATTTAAACGACTTTTGTAAGTTAACGGCCAATTCAGAGCGAATAGTTTGCATTTACCGTTTTATGCACGTTGTCAAATCCTCCCCATTTTGACCCATACTTTGTACTGTAGCAGCTACTACCAAAGTGGCATTCGGTCACTTATACTGGGCCCTGTCTAGAGTGGATGCTAGGTATTTTAGCCAAAAAAACTCATACACCTCAAACAACCGAAAAGAAAACAGAAACCACAGCCCGAGATTGAAGCAGCATTTTCTTCCCAAACTCAGATAAGAGATAATGCAGCTTTGGAGCGGGGGGGGGGGGGGGGGAGGGGGTAATCGTTACAACTCACTTTGAGCTATTATTTTATTGACTGATTACTTAGTAGAGTAAACTAACGTTTTAAGTTATTCCATTTTATATGAAGAATAATATTATTTCGGGTAATGAAGCTATATATTCCAACTCTCGAAATTGCTAATTTTCAACAGAATTCGATCGCGTTGAGCGACCTCTAAATATTATTCAATTGAACTAAAATTTTACATACATTACATTCATGAATAGTGTAAAAAAACTGCGGGGTAAGACCAGAGAAATTCAAAAAAAAAATTTTTTGAATCACCCTAATGTGTACCCAAAGTTCGTCTGTAGAAGCAACAGGACGAGGATCACGGATGAGACGCATGGTGTTGTCTTTCATGAGTCCTTCATGGTGCTGCAATTTTCAAAAATGAGTTTATGTATATACAAGTACTTCTTAATTTTAAAATATCAATCAATATTAGCAAACAGTAAATGTGTAAGTCGCGCGAACAAAAGCTGGACACCTTGTCTAGTGGTCAGAGAAGTTCGAAACTGATGAGGAAGTTCCGGGTTCGAATCCCGGCTTGACCATGGATGTACTTTCCCTCTGGTTCTCCTTAATTTGTCTGAATGGGTGGTTGTGCTGTGAATGGTTGCCTGGGCCCGTGGTAGCCCGATCGGTAAGGCGTCGGACTCGTGACCGGAGGGTCCCGGGTTCGATCTCAGTCGATCAAAGATCCACCGTTTTCATTAACGGTGGCTGGGGGACATTAAAAATGTCATGGTCACAAAGTCCTCCAAGGGAAACGATACTTCTGGAGGTGCTGGGCCAAGGGTTTGCTCGGCCCTTGGTCTGGTTCAAAAAGAACAGAGCGCTCTTCATGGCCCTATCCCGGTTAAACCACGAGTTGTGGTATGTACGGGGGATCCTGGAGTGTGTGAAGTGTGAAGTATGAATGGCTGCCTATCCTATAAGCGGGTTTCTATGGCATGTAGTTACCGTGGGAATAGGAATTCACGCCAAATAACGGTATTGTTGGGAAAGGGGAAGCAGCGGACCCCACATTGCCAGCCTAGCTGGCACAAGGTAACGACAACGTGAACAAGACCCGAAAAAACAATCTCGTTCCTTGGATGCACTGGAATAAATAGTGAAAGATCCCATAATTCTTTTCTACAAAAGTTTATTAAGAGGCGAACTTTGCTCCGTGATCTGGCATTTTTGGGTCAATTCCAATTGACAGACTGAGATGCTCTTTTTTTGTAATCTCAAGAGGCGCGGGTTCGATTCCCGCCTTTGCCCTGGGTGTAATTTCATTCTCTGTGCTGTAAATTCTTTCCTTCAATAAAATCTGTATTGTACTATCTTGTGGAGGCAAGGCGCATAGTACGCAGTTCTCATGTGTGTCGAAGTTTATTGACTTCTAGAATAGAATAGATGCTCTTTTTAATTATGAAACCCTTGGCGACCATAGCAGCTGAGAGGTCAGAAGCACCTGCTTCAGTTGCTACCCGAGCGCAGTATAAAAATGACGGATTTTACTCTCGTTTTGAACATTTCTGTATTGTTGACGGAGGGAAGATGTAATTTCGTTGTCCTCTGATATTTATAAGCTGCTTAGCCTCTGGTGACAAAATAAAATGCAACCGATTCTCTTAAAACCTTGACAAACAATTGCTACTACCTAAAGAGTCATCTAGGACGCAAAGTTATGGCAATTCTGCCCGATGAATCTCTGCATCACCGGTTATTTTAAGTGGGAACTGAAGCACTAAGGTATGGTCAGGAGCGCCCCGATGGGAGGTCACGGGAGGTCACTGTGACCTCCTAATAATTTCCGTATTTGGTACATTTTGCTGACAAGTCGGCAATTTGAAGACAACATTGCAACATTGAGATTATTTGTTCTTTATAGTTTTTAGAATTGTTTTTTTTTTTTAAGATGCCGAATGTTTTTTCTCCCTAAATGTTAGGCATATACGACATGTGTGCATGCTTGCATTTGATCATTCGGTAAAATTGGAACTTCATTCGGCAATTTGATAATTTTTACCCTACAAAATTTATTTCGGGCGCCCCTGGGTATGGTCGGTGGAACTATGCTGATTACTAACATCCACTCCTTGGCAGAGATTCGAACCAGTTCATATGTCCGATGCCGCAGAGATATGCTGCTCTGTCGTCTATGCTAAATGCCGCTAGAATCATTTTATTTAGTATTATCACCAAAACTTGTGTAAAAGAACAACATTTTACCTGAGGTACATTATTTCGCTTGATGAAGAAAGAGTTAATACTCTTTCTTTCTTTGGTCCACTCTTTTCATCTGTCTATAATATTCTATGACTCAATCTATAAAGAACATTGCTTTCACTGCCGAAAATTCGTAACTTTGCTGTATGGGCTCTGAGCTAGGGCTCAATGGGGCTTTTTGATTTTTTTACTATTACTAAAACATGACCATACGCAGGGGTGCCCATCCCCCCCCCCCCAAGCTCAATGGCGCAAATTCCCCCCAAAATTTTTTCACAACACTTTTGTGCTTTTTTTTTACCCTTTTTTTTATTTTTTTTTTTTTTTGTTTTTTAAAACATTATTTATTTCTTTTTTTAATATTATTTATTTATTTTTTAATGTAATTAATAAATTCATTAAAATTATAACTATTATATTTTTTATATATTATTACTTTTTTCAAAGTTTGAATTAGGCGCAGAATAGAATCGCTTTTTTTCCCTTCCAGACATTCCAATCACATACACACACAACAAATAAATAAATAAATAAATAATGAACGAATTAAAGAAAAAATTTAAATTGAAAAAATAAATTAATAAATAATTTTTACTTGAAAAAAATCAGCAAGTAATTTAAAGAAAAAAAAATAAATAATTTAAATAAACAAATAAATTAGTTTTAAAAAATCCCCCCCGCCCCCAATTTTGATGGCGCAACTTGCGCCATAATCCCCCCCCTGCGGGCATCCCTGACCATACGAATGGGGAGGTGGGGGTGAGAAACGTAATAAGAGTATTATTCGTGTCCAAATGGGGTTCCAGTATTTGCCTCCGGTATCTTCCCGAAGTTATAATATTTAGGATGCAATTTTACTTTTTGCGGCAAAGAAAGAAGAATCGTCACTGACATGAATTTCGTTTAAAGCTTCTAAAAGTTATATTTCTCACAGGATAATCATAAAGCTCATCTTTTTTGGGGGGGAGTGGAGGTTGCTTTGAAGAATGGAGGGGAGGGGGGTGTTAGAAATTATCTGAATTGGTATAATTCCTTGGTTCGCGTGTGATTTTTCCTTCAGTTAAACCGAATTATTTTCCAAGTTCATTAAGTAATGTGCTTCAATTGTCTCTTTCATTTGACCTGAAACTTCTCCAAATTGAGTACAACTAATTTACTCCTGGACCTCTATTACAACAAAGAAAGTCTCCAAACCCCCCACCGAACAGCGCCTCAGGTAACGAACGAATCACACCGCACTTCATACACAGAGGGGTAGAGAAGCCAGCACTTCACTTCGCTTCATCCCGGCGAGACAGCCAACCAACCGTCAGTCAGGCATAAGGCGGGAACGGAGCGAGAACCGGTCCCCAGCAAGCGGCCGCTATTGTGTTCGAATCTTCGAATAGAACGTTTCGCGCGCGTGTGCTCTGTTCTCTCCCAGTCTTCCCCTATCAGCAGTGTGTGTGTGTGTTTCTGGTGTTGTGCGCGCGATTTTCAGGAGGGATTTCAGTGCATTTCTCTCATTTTGGAATAACACTCTCGTCGTGATCGCTTCCATCCGTCTGGAGTTGGGAATCTCGGGCATTCCAAAAAGGAACCTCTGCCGAACGTTTTCGTGGTACCTCGACGATAATCGGTAAGTCCTCATTTTCGAATGCAAATTCTGTCGAGTTTTCGCTCCATGGTCGCGTTCTATCGATTGGGGACCGTGGCGCGTAGATCTTCTCTGCATCCCCCGATCGATAGGCTGCTGTCTGAAGCGGGGTTGCTAAGGGAAGGGCAGCAGATTCGAATGATCAGCGGAATGGAGGCATCACCGGCGGATGGCTGGTCCACCAAGTCGCATCTATGCCATTTTCAGACAATAGAAAGACATCAAGTCGAGAAAGCACTACAACACCTTGTATGTTATGGTTTCTACAATTTTATATCGGTCAAAAATGATCCTGAACGTGGATACTGCTTTAAAATTAGCTGTGGTTGAATGAATAAAGTGTTCAAAAGATAAGTAACCGAAGTTTCCAGCTGTTACCGTTTGATTGCTGGTTTGGGCTAAGATAAAGTATCTGCTCTGATGCAATTTTCATGCAGTTTAAAATTAAAAACACATTTGAAGGTATTTATGTTCGAAGATATTTGTCCTCAAAATTCGTAACATTTCCGCTAATATCAGAATTACGGACGTAACCAGAATGTATCCTGTGACGAGGGGGGAGAAGGGCGTTGGTTCTCTAAAAGTATTTCAATGTATCTTAACTGCCATTCGGTTTGTGCATCGGTTGACCCATCTCCCCCCTATGAATGAGAAATGGCATTTCCACTTATTTCGACGAAAACGTTATATTTCTAACAGCTTGCTCTCCCGGCACATTAAAAAAAAAAAAAAACAAACGAGAAAGGTAAATTTCGCCTAATTTTTAAATGCCTGATCATATGTATGGAATTTATAAGTTACACCCTCGGGAAAAAGCTGAAAGGACAAACCTTTCGGTCATGCTCAACTTGTCAAAATATTAATACCACCCAATGTACAGTCGCTTTTTAATTCAGAGGTGTAAAAGTTCCAGTTATTCCTTTTGTTCCCTGGAGACAAGTTAATTTTCTCTTAATTACATATGTTGACGAATGCTATCAATTTTCCGTTACCTTTTCACACCTTGTGCACTGAAGCAAGCATTTTTAAAAGGGCACACAAGTATTTCAATGAATTTTCATATATTAAATGAAATTTCAGGGAGTTTATGAATATCAGTGATTTTGTGCTAAATGTGCTACTTCTGCACTTTTTTTTGTTAGAAATTCATCATTTATTTCCACTTACTTATCCTGATTTTTTTTTCTTTCGGGGGGTGGGGGGGATTCTGGCTAAAACTGCGAGAACTTCTCCTTTGAAGTCGGGGGCGATTGATAAAACAGGTTTGCTAAATCATTCCACATGTGGATTGGTAATATGGTCAAAAAGTAAGAGCAAACCCAGCCCCTCTTTGCTGACTTGGCGTCATGCTTATATTTTGTATTATTAGAAATCTGTGAAATCATAAATATGGCTGTGTGTGTAGCTGGAATCTCAAATTCAAATATTAATTTTAAAACTATAAAATTGCTTAACCCCTTCAGACCTGGTGTCCGGTATACCGGACATCAACTTTAAACAGCTTCTAATCATTTAATAGTTGATTAAATTACTTGATTTTTTTTTCTAGTTTACTCTTGACATTCTGTAAATTATCATCTGTGCAAAAATTTCTAATTTTGGAATTGGCAACATTCCAAAATATGGATTGGAAGATGGAATTTGACTCATTTTGCCAACGATAGATTTTTGTTGAAAAGGCGACCTTTTTTTCTAATTTTTTAAAAAATATGTAATCTCTTATTTATCGTTTCAAATGCTTATATTATGTTTTGTTATTGTTTGGAGAATATTTTACGATAAAGTTTGTGTGATGTTTAATATTTTTTTTGCTGAAATATTAATTTCAAAATATGTATCTGGAAAATTGGACCCGTCATAACTCTTTAAATTTTTTACTCACAAGCTTGAAATTTTGTTTGTGAGATGCTCTTAGCCATAGTACTTTGTGTACCAAATAAAAACATTTTTGGTTAACTATTTCAGAATTCCTACTGAAGGGGTTAATTTAAGTGAAATTTTTCGTAATATTTTTCATTTTTGCATTCTTAAGACGATATAAGGCTTAAAACTGCCTGTTTTGGGGTTAGTCCGAAGCCCTGAGGACAACAAAATCTGTCAAAGCTAATTGTTGAAGTTATTCTAAGATTCAAACTTATTTGCATATATTAAAAAATCTTTTACGGTTCATCTAGATCTGCTGACATCAAATATCGTATGCAAATGGAAACGTTAAACTTAGGGTAGAACGTGCTATATTATCACGTATTTATTTTTCGACTTTGATAGCAAGATATTTCGAGCCCGGAGAATTTTTAAGTGTCTTTCTTCAAAATATAAAAACGACAATGAAACATACCTAAAAAACGATGTGTAAAAGATCTCCTCCCTCTCCTTTTAAACTTCACACTTGAATCAAGTAAATTATTTCTCCAGGATATAAAAAAGAAAATGTATATCCCAGCTAAGTAAATCACTTGATTCTTGTTTTTTTTTGGGGGGGGGGAGGGGGCGGGAGATGATTGTTTGTTTATTCATTTATTTATTTTTTTTTTTTTCAATTTTTAATTTTGCTCTGGTATTTTTCTTGGTTCTCCTCTACGATTTCTTTTACTTTGAATGAACACCAGCTAGTTTGAACTCAATATTCTACGACTTTCAGACCGAGCTTTAAAATTTTTGATTTTAAATCAAACCCCAAAAGGAAGCAACTACACTTGGACGACGCGATTGCCTATCCCTAAATCTCCATTAATATATGGAAAACATTTCCCAAAGCGGGTCATTTATCTCCATAAAAATTAGTTCACATCGGTCGGTGCTTTTATCTACCGGAAGCTATTCCACAATAGAATCCCTTTACATTTAAAGCTCTTTAAAGACCTCCCTATCTTGAGCGGCTACCTTTAAATGCCTCCACATTTGTGCTGCCGAAATACTATGGAAGCAAAAGATAAATCGGATGATAAAATCATTCAAGGTTATGCTTGGTATCATTGCATATTGGTCAAGAGATCAAAGTGCAAATTCCCGGCTCTGGAACTTGCAGCAACTGTCCTTTTAAAAAATTTTATGTGTGGGAATTTTCTCTTTTTCGAAAATCTGGTGCATGTTTTGCAGCGGCAAATTCACGATTTTCGTGTGGGCAGGGAGGGGGGGTAGTTGAGATTATGCAAAATTTTAATTCGTAACGCCTTGAATGTTAACTGAACTGAACGGGGGTTCATTCTAATTTTTATGATTTCCTGTATCAAGTGCTTAAGAAGTAAGTAAATAACGTGATATGTTGATAAATCTGACAGTCATGATAGCAAACAATTAAGCATTTTACGAAACCATTTCCCAAAAATCTCCAAATCTTCTACAACATCTCTTCTACTACTAAGACGGTCCATATCTCTATCAACAAAATTGACATTAATTATTTAAAGGCCTTCACTTTAATCGAAAAGAAACTCCGATTTTCTCGGCCTATCGGTTTTCTAATTAGAATGATTTTTAACTAGAACGTCCTAGGCAAACATTGTTGCGAAATCGGCAAATGTACAGTGACTTGATCAGAACTATAAGAAGTCAAACGAGAACAAGAAATAAAAGTAGATACGTAAAAATAATAATATCATTTTTGTTGCATTTTAAAATTTCAAAAATCTAATATCAGATACCACTTTTCGTTTTCCTTCAATTGAAAAACTGATTTTCAAAGCATTTTATAATGCTGTAACGTGACATTTAGTTATCCTAACTTTCAAATTATTAAAGCACGATGAAGTGATAGTTACGTCAAGTGCTGAAAAATGAATCAATAAAAAGTTACATCAGCTACAATCATCCGAGAATCGTGAAAGAAATACCTTGAATCTTGGTTACCGAAGGGGAAGAAAAAGAAAAGAAAGGAAAGTTTCCGGGGGGGGGGGGGTAGTCTTTCTGGCATTTCTTACTTAATTACCTCGAAATTCCAACGACTCGAACTTGGAAAAAGCATATCAAATCAGACCGGCCTCCGATCTCTAAGGCAACTTCATTCATGCCCTCAAAATAGCTTCCAAAAGAAGGCAGATGAATGCAAATGAACAAACACTTCGTGCTCAGGTGCTTGGAAGGCACATCTGTTGAGAGCGGGCTCTGAACGGGGGGGGGGGGAGTAATATCTGGCGATGTTGGCGATAGTGGGGTGTATTCAGTTTCATTTTTCTATAACGTTGGGTTCTTCTGTGTCCCTAACTTGCATTTCAAAATGGCGCCGAGTCATTGAATGAATTAAAAACTTCGTTTTCTACATCCTCTTTCAATAATTTTCCAAAAAGGAACGTATAATTACAGTGATTCACATACATCTAATAGCCTTTTCTTGCTATTCAACCAATTGCTGAAAATTTTCACCGGTGATAAATTCTTCTTTGAATATAATGAAGTTATGTGACATACAAGTACAGGTTAATTAGGCCACCGCATAAAAGTAAAAAATCATGGCAAGACAATGTGCTCAAGATAAAGGCATTATAACATTTCTTTTTTGCTAATACACAAAATACAGGATTGCAATCTTGCTAATTCGTATTTAATACAGTTTCATATAAAAAAGGGAATTAAAAGAGAAATAAAATGATGGGCAGCAATCCAGCAATTATAGCCGTTCATAGATAGAGCTTTACGAAACTTTTTTTAAATGAACCCTTTTTGTTTTTGGATGAATTGAAAATATGGAGCTAATAAACAAGTTAATTTCTCTCCCTTCCTCTTATGCAATTGTTAGTTTCTCCCTTCTCATAGACAGGAGTATTGTTTCTAAAAGCCAATTACAGCTAACAATGAGAAATCAATCGAAACATGTTACTAATAACCCACGAAAGTTTTTTTCATCTTACCTCCGAGTTTCGATCATCTTTACTCACTGATCACGCAAGGTTTATGATTCACTTTCTTTGTACGGAAGTTTTTTGATGTGCCTTTTATGCTGCTGTATTTATGGATGTACTCTTCAAGCAGGGCCATCATTTCAAGTTTTTCCGGGGGTGGGAGGGGGGTCAAACGGTGCAAACACAGCGCAATTTCCTCCGAAAGCAACAAAAACCACACCCACTTATACAGGGTGTTCCAAGTTAACTGTCATGACCTTTATTTCCTCAACCGTTGGAGATAAGCATACAGTTCATTTAGGAAAAAATCTCTAAATTACGAAAGGAATTTTGGGTCTATTCAATGTTTTTCAAAAGATCAAATTTTGAAAGAGTTACGAAATTTAGATTTTTATACAGCCCCCCAGTCCTATCAATCATGTTTAGTAAAACATTCTTGACACTGTAACGTTTAAAACTAAAAAAAAATCAATGTTCTACCTCAAAAATTGATCGAGTTATGACTTTTTGAAAAATCAAGATTTTGAAGGATTTCGCATGACATCATGAAATAATGCAAAATCTTGATTTTTCAAAACGTCATAACTCGGTCAATTTTTGTGGTAGAAGAGTGATTTTTTTTTAGTTTTAAACGTTACAGTGTCAAGAATGTTTTACTAAATATGATTGATAGGACTGGGGGGCTGTATAAAAATCTAAATTTCGTAACTCTTTCAAAATTTGATTTTTTGAAAAACATTGAATAGACCCAAAATACCTTTCGTAATTTAGAGATTTTTTCCCAAATGAACTGTATGCTTATCTCTAACGGTTGAGGAAATAAAGGTCATGACAGTTAACTTGGAACACCCTGTATAGAAATACATTGATTTCTCTAAAAGTCGGGGGGGGGGGGGGCTGACCCTCCAAAATGACAGACCTGTCTCCAAATACGAAAGTTTTTTGATGTACTTCTAAGTATGGAGAGATTTTGATTATGCTCTTCAATTACAGAAGTTTTTTGATGCACCCTCTGTGAGCGTTATTCAGTTTTGGATGCTCTAAGCAGGAGTGGAAGGCAAGAAGATAAATGGTCTCAGTCGCTTTTTGGGAAGGCTCTTTGTGAAGGGGGTTAGTTTGAAATGGGCGTGTCATCGCTCTTGGGTGAATTTATGGGCACTCTTGCTCTCATTTTACTACATGCACCATCTAAACTCAGTTTTCTTGGTATTCACATTTTATGCACTGGATTTGTTACATGATCTCTACGCACGACACATTCAATTACTCATTGAGCACGGAAGATTTTTGATGCACTTTTTCAACATGATTACTTATGTATTCGCACTGATAATCTCTAAATAAGTTTTTCAACGTACTTTCTTAGCACCAAAGATTTTTGACCTGTGCTCTGCACGATACGTTGATATACTCTCTAATCTCGGCAGATTTTCGATTTGAACTCACTAAGCACGATCAATGCTGATCTTCTGAGCTCTTGACCCTCATCTGTGGGGTGCATGTTCCCGCCAGAATTTCTCAATCTTTCTCTGGCTCGCTTCTTTTCCTGGTCTGTCCATCAAAGTGGCTACACTCTGACCCATCCCCTCCACGACGGCTCTGCAATTGCATTTTTTTTTTCTACAGAGAGAGAAAGAGAGAAATGTAACTCATACTGACCTTGTCAAGGACAGCTCGAGACACCTGCACCTAGAAGTCTGATTTCCTCTGCACATGTTCTGATGGGGGTTCGATTCGATTCGTTCGGAAGCAAGAATCTCGTTTTGTGGGTTCCGTCTTGGCGGGGTTTCTAACAGGTTGCTGATCAACTCGGGGAGAGTTATTATAGTTTCTCTTAGGAAGAGGGTTTGTCCTCCTCATTATCCTCTGATTGTGGCGGTAATTATTGCGGGTTTCTTTTGACGGTGGGAGTTTCCGATTTGAAATAAGGAAGTCGTTTAGAATCAAAACGACTCAAGTATAGATGGATAAAGATACAGGGATTTTAAAACTTACAAAATAACAAAAAAAATTAACCCATTAATGCCTGACTTTTTTTCCAAAGAAATTTTGTATACTGGTTACAAACAGTGTTTAATGGACAGGAAAAATAATTAAAAAAAATATTATGTAGAAAATAATTTTTTTAGGAAAGAAAAATCGTCCCTTAAAAGTGACGATAGACGCCAGAGGGTACATACTTTTTTTACTAAAATTTTTTTCTGCCTCCTTTATAATATTTAAAAAGACATTTTACAGGAAGAAATAAAATCAGCATTGAACATAAAATAGGAAGCTGGGAATAACTTTGATAACTTAACTTTTTTTCTTGAGCTTGTGAATAATGTCATTATTGATAAAGATCATAATAAAACTGCTACAGAACACACTTTACAATGGTTATGTGCTGCAATCTGTTAATAACGAATTGAAACAATACCAAGGTACTCATTAAACACTATTATTTGGTTAAAATGTTCATTTTGCGGAAATTCAGACCCTTTTTTGGACCGTCCCTAAAAGGGGACGCTAGGCATTAATGGGTTAAGTAAAAATGCCGACTTTGAGCATTTCTTTAAAAGCCTAGGAAGAGCAGGAAATTTTACCATGCTATTATTTCAGTTTTAATAAATTCTTTACTTCCCCTATTATTTATTGTTCTATTTTTTTCCTTCATGTGATGAAACTATTAAGATTTTATGGTTAGATATACAGTATGCAAATATAAGTGTTTGCTCATTTGTAATACTGCATATTCATATAGGGAGAACACAGGGAATTTTTTTCTGGAGTTGGCAACCCTGTAGTGGATGTAGATTAAATAAATAAACGTACATGTAGAGATTGAATAGATAGTCATGGAGATAAATAGGATTGATATGTATTTATGTATATCGATAAGTAAATAGATACATTGGATAGTATCTATAAATAGATCCGTATTGATCCCAGGAAGATAAAATTTATGAATGAAGCTATTATCTTCCGATAATGCTGGTAATTCATGTGATACAGATTTGGTGTAGTTTCTAATGATGAAGCATATAAACAGAGATGTAGGGGTATAGAAATACGTCGATAAATAAATACATACAGATAACTAAACTGAATTTTCAAAAGTTTATCAAAAGAAAAAGATATATGCTTAGGGAGAGAAATAGGTGTATTTGAAAAGAGATGATAGAGAAATAGATTTTTAGATTGGCACGATGCTTTTTTTGCTTCAATGACATTTTTAAGTTTTTTAATAAAAGACATTTTTAACTTTTCGTGGTAAGGGCTATAACGCCATACACTCAAGGCCACTATGAGCCAAAGCGGGCCATTTATCAGTTCGATCGCCGAGCCTTCTCCCATAAAACATACAAAATTTATACTACAATGGCTGCCGCTTATATGATTCACGTTTCTTCTAAATGATTTTGATTCAATGAAGCGGCGAATTTAACCCATTTATGCCCAAGTTTTTTTCAACAATTTTTTTCAATTTTTATCTGCTTAAAACTCTTACTTGGAATGGTTTACATACATTTTAGGTGTAAAATAGATTTGTTATATTATTCAACGTCCTATTTATGGGACACTAGGCAGATATGTGCGCAAAGTACGACCTTACTTGACTTTTGCAAAGTAACATTACAAAAGGCATCTGTGATCAATTTTAAGCAAATCATTTTAAAAATAGTTTAATTTTATGAAAAATTAGTTCGCAAAAAGAAACTTACTTTCTGTGGCTACCCATGCTGGATCGTTGCTTGACTGATTTGTCTGAAAACAGTTGTCAATGAATAAACTCGGATGTCTAAATAGTGGTTCCATCTGGTTTTCTCAAGAAGAAGGACTATTTAACTTGTGAAAAATAGCTTTAGTAAATTGATATACTCATCACAGGTTTTTGTGTGCAGTAACTAACAAGCGTCCCGTTTTAAGACTACTGAGCAAAAATGAGTTAACAAAGCTGGACTTTGGTTCTGCTTTGTCAGTTTGATTTTTTTAAAGCAGCTGATTCAATTAATACTGATTCATTTAACTGGCTCCCACTGTACTCCGATTCTGAATCAGCCGGGCTGACGTGGCCTCTCGTGGGCCCTGTTTGCACTACGCCACTTTCTTCCTACCCCATATGAATTTAAAAGTACCTAAGGATGGAGCTTCGTCAATACGTAACTAGATCAATGGTTGGAAAAACTACATATTTTTCGTAGCAAACTACAACTACTTTCTTATAAATGTAGTTAACTACAGCTACAACTACTTTTTTTTTAAATGTAGCGAGCTACACTACTTTTGAAATGTAGTTGCTACTTCGCTACTTTTTAAAAAATAAATAAATACCAAAAATACACCGTTTGAGGATCGACCGAAAAAATTCGAAAAGTGGTTTAGATTAAAAAAATACCTCATTCGAATATGGAATAGAAATGGGAATTGTCTTTGAATTTATTTGTTACTTTTCCTTTTTGTTCCTTTTTTTTTTTTTTGCTAAAATTTGTCCTTTTTACTTTTTTTTACAATTTTAACGAACATTCACAACAAGAAAAACCTTGTTTTTTTTCCTTCGTTCTCTTTTTTCTTAATTTTTTTCATTTATTTATTTATTTTTTTAATATAAAAGTAGTTTTCAGAAATCGCTACGAACTACTATTTTTTTGTATCGCGCTACTCACTACTCTATTTTTTTTTTTAAAGTAGTGCGCTACACAACAAACTACTAAAAAATGTAGCTACTACAGTAGTTTCGCTACTTGTAGCGCGCTACTTCCGACCACTGAACTGGATAATACGTCTTTTACAAAGGTGACCATCTGTTCCGTTTTAAATGGGTCAGCCCCGTTTTTAGACAAGATGTCTCGTTGTCCCATAACACAACTTGGGGATGCAGAATTGTTCCGTTTTCTGAAGAGAGTCACAGAAAGGAGAAACTGAACCTTTAGTAACAATTGTCAAAAACAAAAAGTAAGACTCAAAAACTGACGATAATTTGAATCTGAGAACTTTCTCGAACAATCATTATTATTATTAAATATATTTTCTTTTTATTTGTCTCTCCTCTGCCACTAATACACTCCTATAACAGGTATTTCTCTTGGTTTGGTAGTGCCAAAATATTTGTAAGACATCCCTCTAAGAAATTATTTTTCATTTGGAATGGATATCAAATATACTTTAAAAAAAATTGCCTCAGAAAACAAAGAACAGTACAAATTCTTAATTTTCAGTTGCTTATTTCTGTTCATGTTATATCACATACACATAAAATTGAAAAAGTTTTTTTTTTTTTTTTTTTTTAACTCTCTGCGTTCCTTTTTGAGAAGAAAAATATCTTGTTACCTTACATTTCCCTCGTAATACGTCGCTTAATTTCGATCCCGATTCATCCCTTCTTTTTAAGTAAGCTATTTATTTCAAGCGTGACGTATCACTTCGATTATCCTTTCTCAACATTAGCACTCCTACCTCCAATAGTTAACATTAACCTCCATCCATTGCCCAATCAATATCACCAATATTAATTTGCAAGTCCTGCGCGACATGCTGGGTGAACACTGAGCGTTTCGTGTTGGATTATTAATTTTTAAATTTATATACGTGTGGATAACTTCAGGAATTTGCTCTGTCGGGCACGAACGGGCTCAAACAGCGAAGATGTTTCTAAAAACGCGATAATGTGGAAGAAAATGATACTCAGATATGTTACTACGTTTTTCCTCCTTTAAAATGCAAGTCATGGCCTCGTATGTGCTCAAGGTTTCATAGGATTGCACTCATTTAAAAACATGAATTGTCGTTTTTTTCACTCTCTGAGTATAACAGCAATTCTTAAGTTTCAGCTAACCCTTATTCCTTTTACTATTTCTCATACTAGTCCAGGCTAGAAGGCCATGAACCTAAAATTTTTACATATATGAGATTTTTTGGTGGTTTCTATGTGAATTTGACCTGCTGATTCCGAATCCGTTGAGTGCCAGACGCTAAACCTTGAGCATTTTTGTCAAAGCCAATATGGCTGCTGTAAAAGGTATGAAGCAAATTAATGGAATCGTGCGTGCAATGAAACATTTTATATACTTAAAAATGATTGTACTCTTTAATCAAAATATAATTCTATTGAAAACTAATATTTATAAAAAGTATACGAATAAAAAAATTATCAAAATGGTAAAATTCAAAATCTCAGCCTAAAACGTTGTAAGGTTTGATTTTCAGGTATAAATCATTTTTAAACTGTAATTTACATGAAAATAGAATGTTTTAACAAAGATAAATGTTTAAAATGATATGCAGGGAGCATAAAATATGTGATTTAGCCTAAAAATAGCACTGTAAAAATATTTAGAAACATTCTAAACTTAAGTTTCGGGATTTCTCCGGCTTAAACCAATTTCTTGCAAGAAACAAGTTGCTTTTGCGAAAAAGTTTCCCATATTGATACGAGTTGCATGAATGCGAACTTCTCACTGGCGTGAAACGTATTTTTAGCTACCAGTTGGAAGTTTCATCCAACGTGTTTGTTTAGTGTTTCGCCTTCAGTTGGATTATGGATTGCCCAAATTGATTTCTCCCAAGTAAGGGTATGTGCAACCTCTCGATATTGTAGTTTTAGATGAATTGCAAAATAATTTGCTTGAGACCGCGCTTTGTCATATGCATGGCACCGTGTCTTGCCAATTTCACCCGAGTCCTCTGCATTTAAAGTGCAATCAATACTTCATGCTTAAGTCTGTATCACATCAAGAAAGGAAAGAAAAAACTAAACGCATTTTTGTAGAGATGGTAGGTATAGTGATTTGTACTGTCATTTAAAGTAGTACAATAAAAAGGGTCTTTCTGTTAAAATAAAGCATCAAAATAGAAAACTTTGTAATTTTTTTTTTAGTTAAGTAGTAACTATTTTTTGTTCTGCTGTCTCACAGGCATTTTTAAAATTACTGCAAAATATGTAATGAATCTACCAGATAAGTCTCAAGACTTTTTTTTTCCTTTTTAGTTTAGTAACAATCTTTTAATTGGTTAACTCGCAGACTCTTCTAAAGTTATCACAAAACATCTATCGAATATATCTCATTAGCACTAAGATTTTTTTCGCTTTTTAATTGGGAAAAAATAATTTTTTGTAGTGCTGTTTCTCATACGATTCTATTATTACAAGAAAATATTGTTTTTATTTGTCTGATATGTTTTAAGCCAATTTCTCTCTTCACAGTTTCACTGTAAAAACAGAGCGAAACACTCCTGGAAAATAATGGGCAGTTATAGGCTTAACTTCTGCCAGTAACGTACCTGAAAGAAATTAGGAAAGTTTCCTGCTGAAGTCAAAAACCTTGCTAAAGAATTTATAACGCTTCCAAACAAAAGTCAGTCACTTTACGGCGATAAATCGGAAACTTGTGAAAAACTCTTAGATAGGTTGATGGTAGCAGTTCGGCACTTTTCTGGCTTACCAAGAAAGCTCTTGAAGCAGCTTAACAAATATGGCTACGGCTAAGGCAGAAATTTCAAGCAAATAGCTGAGCCGCTAATTTGTTTGCAATTCATCCAAAACTACAATATCGAGAGATTGCACATACCCTTACTTGGGTAAAGTCAATCTGGACAATCTATTATCGAGCTGAAGGCGAAATACTAAACAAACACGTTGGATATACCTTCCTACTGGTAGCTAAAAATACGTTTAATACCAGTGAGAAGTTCGCCATTCATGCTACTAGTATCAATATGGGAAATTTTTTAGCAAAAGAAACATGTTTCTCGCAGGAAATTGGTTTAGACCGCCAAAATCCCGAAACTTAAGTTTGAAATGTTTCTAAATATTTTTAGTGTTATTTTTAGGCTAAATCACATTTTTTATGCACCCTGTATATCATTTTAAACATTTATCTTTGTTAAAACATTCTATTTTCATGTAAATTACGGTTTAAAAAATGATTTATACCTGAAAATCAAACTTTACAACTTTTTAGGCTGATATCTTGAATTTTACCATTTTGATAATTTTTTTATTCGTATACTTTTCATACATATTAATTTTCAATAGAATTATATTTTGACTGAAGAGTACAATCATTTTTAAGTGTATAAAATGTTTCATTTCACGCACGATTCCATTAATTTGTTTCATACCTTTTACAGCAGCCATATTGGATTTGACAAAAATGCTCAAGGTTTAGCGTCTGGCACTCAACGGATTCGCAATCAGCAGGTCAAATTCATATAGAAACCACCAAAAAATCTGATATAAGTAAAAATTTTAGGTTTGATTTACTGACTTTCAGTATGACGATAATACAGCTACGAGACTATAAAATTTTCCACATCACTCTATTCGTGTATAATCATTACAAGTTGTGATTAATCAGTGAAGCATACTCATTTAAAATAGGTCAAAACTTATGTGTGTTTAACTTTAAATAGCAATTTAAATTGCTGTCGAATTAAATGTTTGAAACATCATTATTAAATTAATTTTTTAACAGTGAAATTGAAGTTAGTTAATGAAGAATAAGTAAATTTTAATTGGAAAGTTGTGCATGTATTCAGAAATCATACATAATCCACAAACTCTTCTATCGATAATAGATTTGCGGTCATCCCTGGAGGTCCGTTACAGGCTTCACAGTTCATTCGGAGTTGTTTATGTGATGAAAAAAATATTATTGATGTGTTGCCTGAATTTGTTGCGGGGGGGGGGGTATAGAGGGTTAGGGGAAAAACGGTAAAAAAACACAACTAAACGATTATCGTATTTGCGTTATATGTCCATTTTATGTCTATCTACCAACATGATTTTTTTTTTATTTAATCACTTTATTCGAACTCGAAAGAAGTGTTTTTCCCCGTTCCTTACATTATGCCACAAAGCTGTTGCCACACACTTGCGGTTTAAAGCAAACGATTTCAACACTAGCGATTCGTCATTGATGCATATCGATTTATGGCCGCTCCATCCACTTCGATTCACTTATCGGATCCGTCATCGAATCAGGAAAGCTCATCCGAGGCGCCGTAAATATCACTTTCTCCACGAAATCACGGGCCGGATCAAACGTTCAGCGCGTGAATCAATCAATCAATCACTCGCGAAGCATCCGAAGGCTGTGTAAAGTCGACTCGTCTGGTCAAACTTCACTGACAGTTCAACTGGTACTTGCGCCTTGCTAGTCGAGGCGATTTTTCTGCTTCGAGTTTGATTTAGGCAGGGATTCAAGAGAAACAGGCCATCGCAAACTGCAATCGCTACTGGAAATGAATTACATTAGAACGTTTCTTGATACTGAAAATGAATTACATTAGAACGTTCATCGTGACGTCAGCGTGACGTTTGACTATGAAAAACGAGTAAGATAAAACGTCACAGCCTACTTAGCGAATAAGAGGAGATCGCCGACCCCTTGTGAGCTCTTTGACGTCAGTGCCAAGTTAAGTTGATGATAATATAATTCACTTCCAGTAGCGGTTGCAATTCGAAGCGATCGCAGTGCTGTTTCACTTGAATCCCTGTCTTTGAATGGGGGAGTTTCCTTCAGTCAAAAGTACCACTTTTTGTTACTGAAATTGATAGAATGATATAAAAAAATAACATGAGCCCGGAAAATACGTTAATTTTCCCAACAGTTTATTTTTTATTAATTTTTTTAAATACCCTACCTTGAACACGGGGCGTGGTTTTTGTGACGTCAGTGGTGCACCTAACAGCTCGCAGATTCTATGGATTTCGCTCGCCTACTGTCTAATCTTTTATCGTAAAACCTTCCTCGCATTTGCGCATGCCTGAGGTTTCTTTGGATTTTCTCAAAATAGGGGGGAAATGCGAAGTAACATTCAACAGGAAGTAAGAAGCGAAAGCACCGGCCAGTGCGTCTCCTTATCCTATCACCCCTTTTTCAAATGGAAGCGATCGTGACTGCCAGGCGCGTAATACGAAGACAGACAGTAACGCCTATTTTGTTTACTAACACCCTTTTGCTTGACTTGAGTTGTCCAATCGCAGGAATCGGTGACGTCACGACCTTCGTCATCTCATTACAACCAATTAGATTTCGCGCTTACGTGCACCACTGACGTATGTTTTTTTTTTTTTTCGGAATAGCATCTGCGCACCGGTTAAAATAATTCATAAAAAATACATAACTGTATCAAAAAATTTAAAAAAAAATGGTCAATTCCTATGTTTTGAAGCATGCTCTTTCAGAAAAAAATACTTTTGAAATTTCGGAAACACCCCATTGTAATTACTTTTTAAATTTAACTTTTAGTTTCCGGGTACTAGTATGTGAATTTGAAAACACTTTAATAAATAAAAAATCAAAGCACTTTTTTCCTAATAGTAAAAAAGTAAAGAATTAATGCTCAACATATTTTCCTGAAGAACACAATTGTTGAAGTATTTAATGTTGAATAATATTGCTTGTACTACTTCGACCTAGTCCTCAACTAGTTTGGTAGACCAAGGCTTCAACGTTTTACACAGGCTGTTTCATTCGATTAAAATCTATGGTAGATTAAAAATATTTCTCAAAAAAAAAAAAAAAAAAAAACGATTTAGTTGGAAATTGTTCTAAAAAGTAAACAATTTTATCCTTTGAACACCATTGTCACAACTTTCAAATAAGTCTTAAGTAGGAGCAAAAACATAACGTAGAATCATACGTAACTAAAATTTAATTTAAAATACACATTTTAAATTATCCAAGTTCTTCAACAGCATTCGAGTGCATTGCATTGATAACCACATATTAATGTAACGGTACAAAGGTTCTGTTCAGATTATTTTTTTTTTTTTTTTTCAAGTAAGATCTCAAAGCTGAGGTTAAAAGTAATTATGAAGTGAATTTTGCTCCCCAAGTAAATTGTTTTAGGCCAAAAAGTAAATTAAAAAATTCAATTTTCTTAAAATATTCGAATCAAACAAAAGCGGTGGAAAATTTTTATTTCTTACTAAATAAATCAGGCTAAAATTATTTTAATGAGAAAACGTTTATGATAAAATTAGTTCTACAATGAACAATTTTAGAAATTACCTGTGAAATGTTACTATTTTTCTTGGAATAAACGAGAAGGAAACATTTTTACCATCTTTCTGTTTCCCTTTATTCATACCATTGTCGTATGAGGTACGATATAGCATACAACAGTTGACAATTTCAATGAAACTTAAAAAACGAGAAGTTCTGTCAAGAACTAAACGAGCCTACTTTCCCGTACATCGACATCGGCATTCTAGCATCTGATCATTATTCTCTTGATCATCTGAGACTAAACATTATGTCAAACATATCTTTTTAGCACTTAAAGCTGATTTCTAAAAGCAAAATATACCCCTCTCATCAGATGAAATAGAGACATAAAAAGTAAATAAATGAATAAATGAAGTTTTGTCGCACCTTTTAAAGAATGTAACTGTTACAGTTCTTCCGTAGAAAAATTCCTCAATCGTTTTCAAAAAAAAAAAAAAAAAAATTAAAAGTACAAAGTACATCAAAACACATTTTATCAAAGAAAGGAAAAAAAACTCGTCCGTCGATAAAATGTCTCGATTTTCACTTTTAAACCGTTGCCAGTTGTTAAATATAAATAAAGAATAAAATGCCCTCGTGAATGAAACACTTTTGTTACAAAAAAAAATCGTCTGCCAAAAAAAAAATAATAGTAATAAATAAAATAACACAAATGAATAAATAAACAAAAAATCGTCTGCACAGTCAGTCATTTTTTTCTGAGCCTGCATTTCCGCCATGTTTGTGGAGTCGGAGTCGGAATCAGAGTCCTCACAGAAGATTATTCAGAAAAGTACTTTACAAACATTATTTATCAAAACCATTTTTTTACAAAGTTAGTTTGAAGGAAATCCGACTTTAAGTTCAGGATCAACATTCAACTTAAATTCCCCGTAGGCGCTAATGTTAAATTTTTTTCTGAACGGTTCAATATTGAACGAAAAATGGTTCAAACCAAAAAGCGAAATAAGGGAATGAACCTCTCCGAGATCTTTCAAACAAAAAAAAGTTTATTCCATTCGGATGGTTCACTCAGAAGTTATTAGGTGGGGAAAGGTTGCTTGAACGGTTCAATGTTGAACGAAAAAATGTTCAAATTGAAAATTTAAATACTGTAATGAAGTATCCTTGCTGAGATCCTTCGAACAAAAAAAAAGTTTATTTAAATCGGACTGTTCACTCAAAAATTATTAGGGGTGACAGCTTGCTTGAGCGGTTCAATGTTGAACGAAAAATTGTTCAAATCGGAAATGTAAATACGGGAATGAAGTATCCTTGATAAGATCTTTCGAACAAAAAAAAGTTTGTTGAAATCGGACTGTTCACTCAAAAGTTAGCATCGCGGGACAGGTTGTTTGAACGGTTCAAAGTTGAACCAAAAATTGTTCAAATCGAAAAATCAAATATGGGAATGAGTTGTACTCGCCGAAATCTTTCCAACAAAAAAAAGTTTGTTCAAATCGGAATGTTCATTCAAAAGTTATTAGGGGGGGAAAGGTTGCTTGAACGGTTCAATGTTGAACCAAAATTGTTCAAATCGAAAAATCAAATATGGGAATGAGTTGTAATCGCCGAGATCTATCCAACAAAAAAAAGTTTGTTCAAATCGGAATGTTCATTCAAAAGTTATTAGGGGGGAAAGGTTGCTTGAACGGTTCAATGTTGAACGAAAAATTGTTCAAATCGAAAATGTAGATACAGGAATGAAGTATCCTTGAAAAGATCTTTCGAACAAAAAAAAGTTTGTTCAAATCGGACTGTTAACTAAAAAGTTAGCATCGCGGGACAGGTTGTTTGAACGGCTCAAAGTTGAACCAAAAATTGTTCAAATCGAAAAATCAAATATGGGAATGAGCTGTACTCGCCGAGATCTTTCCAACAAAAAAAAGTTTGTCCAAATCGGAATATTCATTCAAAAGTTATTAGGGGGGGACAGACAGACCGACCGACCGACAGACCGACACACAAATTCCCCATCTCAATACCCTACTTTCAAATTTTTAATTTTTCGATATTCATTTTACCTTTTTATTTTTTTAACTTGGCGATATTTTTTGGACTTGGCGATATTTTTTTTAACTTGGCGATATATTTTTTGGACTTGGCGATATTTTTTAGATGCATTAAGCCAATTTTAATACTTTTTTCGTCTTTCTTTTATTTTTAACGGGAAAGTAGGCTAAAAAAAGGAAAAATCCATTTTTCTTGATCACTTTTCCGAGTCATCGAAATTTCGTTCCACAGAAAAATAACGCGAAAACAATAAACACCAACAAACTAAAATCAGCAAACAATAAATTAAAAATTAAAATAACTCACTTCAAGAATGAACTCCTTTATATTTTTTAAATTGTGGAACATATTAATTTAGAAAATTTAGGATTTAAGAATGTAAGTTCGAAAAATAAAATTGTAATTTTGTTTCCTTACCTAATATTACAAAATTTCGCATATGGAAGAAAACGAGTAAAGCTAAAATTCGCAAGATTCTTCAAATGATATAATTACATATCATGTGCTGAATGAGATCATATTTTTAATGTTTCTCCTGAGTTTTTGAGAGGTTATGGGAGAAATAAGAATGGCGTTAGTTGAAACAAAAGAGCTCTTTGAAAAGTTGTACATAAAGATAAGAAAGCATTTCTTTATCGGATATGGTGTCGTAAATTTAGAAAGTAGGGCCTCAAAGTACAGCCGTACGTGTCCGTTACATTTCAGAACAAGGTTAATAAACTTGGTTGCATCTTTTCCAGTTGATTTTTGCAATAGGAGAAGATACCCGAAAACAATTTTTCATTTTTCTGATTTTAATTATGACTAAAATGTATAAATAATGTCGGTGATTTTTTAGCGAGATACATTTGGAAACAGCTGGGCGTTTTTCAATTATTTGCGATTCGTTTAGAACTGGAGAATTGCTATTTGTTAGTTTCTGTCTAAATCGGAGATTCTCTAACCTTTTTTGTTTTGCGGACCCCTTGCCGATTTTTATGTTTTTCGTGGACCCCCTACGTTCCAAAATTAATTAGGTAATGTAATATTTATATTTGAACGTTCCAAAACGGAGTGAATCAGATGATAAAATGTTACCCAAGGGATTTTAAAATAATCAGATGAAAGCAGAATGGATGAAAACAAGGGCGGATTTAAGTGAGGCAGAAGAGAAGTAAATATACATATATTTTTTTCATGTAAAAAGACATAGGTAAAAGAAGTATATATATATATATTTCTCTCTCAACTTTAAAACACTTTTTAAAGACAAATTTTTGTAGGAGTTCGTGTTTTTCTCATGTAAAATCTTGCATTCTTTTTAAATAAAAATTGTGTTTATATATAAGTAATAATCGTGTTTCTTGTTCTGCAGCACTTATTGAATGCCTATATTTCAATGATAACTTGCTCATCCAGGCTCGGTTATCTTTATATTCATGCCCCCCCCCTTCCCCCATTTTTTCCCTTTCATTGACATAAACCTTTTACAAACTTACGTGGACCCCTTTGGTCTAAATAGAAGAAAGTATCGTAATGGTCCCAACATTTTAATTGAAAATCGACTCGTTACATCTTATATGTACATTTTATGTGTGTGCCGTATTCAGTATTTTTCCAAAGAGGGGGTTCGATATTCCGACGATGTATTTCTGCATAATTTTTTTTCTATAAAATATGTTTGAAAGTATGTATTTATCACTGCACTTTTTCCG
>JAXGGA010013203.1:0-36040 GCA_038373865.1 Uloborus plumipes
GATAAGCATTTGCTCCAGTAGACGATGACATGTTCGTTACCGTCTATTTCTTGAGATAAAAAACAGCTCCAACGCTCTCGTGGCTCGCATCAGTGTCAAGTATGAAGGATTTTTCAGGCTGAGGATAAGATAGAAGAGATGTTGATGTTAAAGCCTCCTTCAGTTGTAGAAATGCATCCGAGCTAATATTTAGAAAAGTGCCAATTTGAATCCCAAATGAATTTTCACTAGTATTTCAATAACTAGTTAAAAAAATAATTTTCCCCAGAAAGAAGATAAGGTTCTGCTTTCATTTCATCTAATAACATTAGAAAAAAATTTTTTTTTTTCTTCAGAAAATACTGTTTTTATACACCAAAAATCAGATCGGTAACGTGTCCCCAGTAGCAAAGCTTAGCATGCAAACAGGTCATGCGCACTTTCTAACTTCCCAAAAAAAAACGCACTTGCAAAAAAAAAACGATTCTATTTTTATCCCTTTGTTAATATTTTACTTCATTTTTGTTTTAATCGATTTCTGATTTTCTAGCCGATGAGAAATAAGCGTGTCCCAAGTTTCGCCGTCAGAGTGGTAACAATAACTTCCGATCTATGTTTAGGCTCCCAAAATCATTTCCTGCACCTATACCACGTGATACTGAGTACCTGGTGGGATGTTTTATCGAATCGTATTTAAAAATTTGCACTTCTGCATCTAAAATTGTAGGCAAGATTTTTTAAAGTGATTTTATAAAATGTGTGTCATTTGAGTCATCAGATCGGTAACACGCTCTAAAATGCGCAGTTTTTATTATTTTAAAAATTATTTTATATATAAGTATAGTCCTTTATTGCAAGTGAAAAAACCACATGTTTGATTTTGGTTTAGTGCGATCGACTCGAAAAAAAAAAAAAAAAAAACTTTGTCAGTTTGTCAGATCGGTAACAGTCAGAGCGGTAACATTGAAAAACAGCAAATATGTTACAGAACTAACTCACACGTTTCAGAATTATAAAAAACAAAAATCATAGGTTTCAGTCATATATATTGAATATTTTTGTTCTTAAAAAATGAAAAGCAATGAGTTTTAGTACAATTGCTTCATTTGTGGTTTGTATGACCTAGCAATAGAAGTTAGTAAAATAAGAAAAATTGACACTGCAGAAATTAATTTAATTAATTATTATTATTTTATTTATTTATTTTTATCTATTTATTTATTTTATTTATTTATTTACTTTTTGGTGCTTCAATTTCTCATAACTTCGCTAAATAACTAGATAATAACTAGCATGCTAAATTTGAATTTCCGATCAAGAAATTAAATTTCCTGCAACTAATTAAAGAAAAGCAAGCAGCAGAGTTGTGTGTTGAAAAAGTTGAAGTTGTGTGTTGTTTCAAAACAAAACAAATGTTTTATTAGTTTGGATTTGGTAATCTCATAATTTATTTTATCTAAAAACCTTATCGCTCATTTTTATTTCCAAGAAATGATTTTTTATAATGAAATTTGATTTTTTAGCCTAATATCTATATTTTAATATAATTTTCTTAATTCTATGTTAAAAATGCAAGGAAATGATATCATATTTAGAGATGTTAACGAAGACTGAAAACATAAATTCAAATATGTAGCTCATATTAACATCAGATCTGTAACGGCTTAAAAGTGAGTAATCTAAGGAGAGGGTAAATAACTTCCTTGACCTCCCCCCTTTTATTTTCTTGCATTTAGACCCAATTTAGACTTAAAATCCAACATTAGTTTTTTTCTGCAAAAAAAAATTTTTTGCAGAAAACTCCAACTTCAAATTGGCACGTTTCTAAATATTGGCTCATCCTCGCATTTTTTGGACCATTCAAATTTTTGTTTGCTCTCCGTCAGCTTATGCAAAGGTCGTGCAATGTTGGAAAAACCTTTCACAAACTTCCTGTAGTACGTGCAGAGCCCCAGGAAACTTCGCAGCTGATGTACATTTTCGGGGCGGCTTCAATTCTTGACTGCAGATACCTTATCTGGATCCGTTCGTACACCCTCAGAAGACATAATGTAACCAAGGTAGTTCACTTCACGGCGGAATAAATTGCATTTGGACGGGCTTAACTTCAGGTTGGCTTCCTTAAGCTTTTGCAGCACCTTCCAAAGATTAGCCAAATGTTCCTCAAAACTGCTTCCTATGATGATGATGTCGTCCAAGTAGACAAGACAGGATTCATAAGAGAGTCCTCGTAACACTGATTCCATAAGACGCTCGAACGTGGCTGGTGCATTGCAGAGGCCGAAGGGCATCACTTTAAACTGCCACAAGCCTTGTCCGGTTGTAAACGCCGTCTTCTCTCGGTCGTCGGGGTGTATCTCCACCTGCTAGTAGCCGCTCTTTAAATCCAGGGTCGAAAACCACTTGTGTCCGGAAAGGGTGTCCAGAGTGTCATCGATCCGTGGAAGAGGGTAAATGTCCTTCTTGGTGATGTCATTCAGGCGTCGGTAATCAACACAAAATCTGGTGGAGCCGTCTTTCTTTCGGACCAAGACGATAGGGGATGCCCAAGGACTGGATGAGGGTTCGATGACGTCATTCTCCTGCATCTCTTTCAAGAGGATCTCAACCTCTTCCTTCTTTGTGAACGGTAGTCGTCTTGGATGCTGCTTGATAGGGGGATGATCTCCAGTGTCGATCCTATGCTGCGTTAACCTCGTGCGACCAACATCTTCGCATGTAGATAAAAACACCTGCTTGAAGTTGTCCACCAATTTCTCCGCAGCGTATTTTTGATCCTTCGATAATGGTGCACTCCCAATTAATTTCGAAGTCAAGGACTCAGAAGACACAGCCTCGGAGGAATCAATTCTTCTGATGCGCAGTTTACGGGAGTACAAGTTGCCAACACTTCTCCTTTCTTAATATTCCTCGGTCTTTCACTTACATTGGCGACTCTCACAGGAACTGCATTCCTTGAAAGGTCCACAAGCGTAGATGCCACTAGTACTCCTTTTGGGCTATTATTCTCTGGTTAGGATATTCAATTAGGCCGAATTTAAAGCTGTTGTTTTCCTTGATGGAGCCAGGTATTAGTACTTCTTATCTAGGGGAAATGATACATCTGTTTAGGCTATTATTTGATGAGCGGATTTTAAGTTATTTTCAGCCTTGAAAATTGCTATGTCTTCCCTCATCGAGTGCATCTCATTCTTTTTAAAGTCGATAGAAAAATCAAATTTCCTCAAAAAGTCCAGTCCGAGAATGAAGGGATCTGTAATGTTAGCGACGAATGCCGTGTGATGGTAAGTGGCGCTCCCGAACATTATTTCTAAGTTCGCTTTTCCTTCAATCTCGATTTTATCACCTGTCACAGTTTGGAGAGTAACGCAGGGCGGCGTCCATAAGATCTTGAGTCCAAATTGACGAGCCACATCAGTCTTAATGATGGTAACGTTGGCTCCTGTGTCCACAATCATTTCGCAGGGAAACCCATTCACATATGCGTAAATGAAGAGTCCGTTGCAGCCGCCATTTCTTGGGGAAATCTGGAAAACTTTGGCAGACGTCTTTTTTTCTAGGCGAGCTTCGCAATTCCTTCGTACGTGGTCTTCACCGCCACATTTCCAGCACTTCAGTGGTTGTCTACTTTGGTCTATGCTAGTCTTCTTCAGGATCCCCGAGATCTCTTTGATTTGTCGCTCAATTTCCGAGAGACGAGTTGAGTTCGAATCTTGGGCACTCACTTCTACGCCCCTGGTTGAATGGCGATCCTTGCGGGATATTTGTTGTGCAGCCTCGAACTTCATTGCGTAGACCAGACCGGATTTAAGATCCTTAATGTCCGCCATCCGGAGAGCCGTCTGAACTTCTGGATTTCGCACTCCACCATGAAGTAGTTCAGGGCCAGGCTATCGCGAACAACCGAAGGACAGTCCGAGAACCCAAGATGGGAAAGCCTCTCAACGTCTGCTGCAAAAACTTGCAAAGTCTCTCCAGCCCTCTGGAGTCGGGATTTCAGCTGGAGTTGGCTGAATTCTTTTTGGCATGCTTCGCCAAAACGAAGCTCCAAGGCCGATGATAAGGCTTCGAAGTCACGGTGCTTGTCCTCTGGGAAGGTCTGTAGTATGTCAGCTGCATCCCCTCTCTGCGAGGCTGCAAGGTGACAGGCTTTCATGGAAGAGTCCCAGGAGTTTGCTTCTGCAACGATGAGGAACTGCTTCTTGTAAATATTCCACGAGGTCTTCCCGTCAAATGTGGCCAGTTTAATGGATGGACGAGAAGTTCCAGTTGCAGCTACACAGTCACTTGGGCTGTTGCAGGATGCTGATAACTTCAAGTTCTTTAATTTTATTTTCCACATTGTTTTCTACTGTGGTGATTCGATTCTCAAAGCTGTCAACTTTTTCTTCTAGAACCTCCACTTTATTTTTCATATTGGCAGATTTACTTTCCACCAAACTTTTCATTGACGTTAGATCGCTCTTAATTTCTTCTTGACTCGAAGTTATGCTAGCGGTTAAATCACTCTTTAATGATTCTTGATTCGCTGCCAGAACATTTTTTAATTGTTCTTGATTCGCAGTCATGTCACTTTTAACAGCGTTGATTGCGTCAAGGAGTTGTTTCAGTTGTTCATCCATTGCTCGAGTAATCACTACAAAATTCCGAAGTCAAAAAGTCCTCAGGAAGAAAAGTCCAAGTTCACAGACAATTCCAAGAAAGTTCTTGAAGATGCCCCACGTTGGGCGCCAAAATTGTAACGAGTCCGTAGCACCTTCAACTTTCTTAAATAAGCATTCCAATCTTGAGGAAGTAACTATAAATTTATTTACAAGTATGTACACTATTTACAATAGGAGCAGGAAACATTGCTAAACATCCAGCAATTAGGTAGCAAACTGTACTCTCAATAGTAACTCAACACCACGTATCTAACGTGAACAGTAATTAAGAAATTACAAAAGCAAAACAACCATTCGCCCGAGCGAATAAAAACGAGTCTTCCAGACATCAAACCTGAAAAGAACTAACTACTGCGTTCAAGGCCAGCTATTTATACTCGGAACGAAATCTCGACAACATTCTAGCAAAATCTGGAGTATTCTGTTCATTCATAACTTAAACAATCCATTCAAGAAAATTCTAGTAATAAAAAGAAAAACCACGCGAAAATGTCTTCATGCTTATTAAATGTAGGGCAAGTGTAAAAACTACAAAACGTTACAGGGCCGGTATATACAAGTGATAAAAGTGATATTTTCAGATACTTTTTCAACATGTTGCCAGATAAAACCAAAACTAGTGAAAAGGATGCAAGGCAGGAAAACCAACAACTATTTACAAGATTTGTAACAATATCTTGGTCGTCATTTTAGGTTTTGTGTCCTAAATGAGATTTCATATGTCCCATAGTACATTGAGTACAAAAGGGGCATTAAATACAGAAAAATGAACGAAAAAAAGACCACAAAAGAGAGAGAGCGACAAAATATTTAAATCACTTTTCAAACAACATTTTAAAACGCATTTTGCTAGATTTTTTCTTCTTAAAGAAAAAGAAATCACTTGTTTATTTTTTAAATACAGAAGTCATGAGCTTCGACGTACATGAGGACTGCGTACTATGCACCTTGCCTCCTATTTTATCATTTTAACAAATAATATCATGTAAGTCATAGTGCTGTTGTTGCTTACAGTACTTTGCAATAAAAAAACAAATGGCTTTAAAGACGGCGTTCCGCTCTCCCCCCACCACCTTCAAATGCGACTTTGTGTAAGTAAGAGTAAATCAGAAAAACTTGCGTTTGGTTTACTACAGTACGTAAAGAATGCCTAAATTTTAGTGATAACTTATTTAAGTAACGCTCAGGTCCTTTGATCTTTATTTTCATCTTAAGCACCTGTACTTTTTTTACTTCGTTGGCATGGACCCCTTGAAAAGGGGTCAGGCACATTAGTCCCTAGAGCCTGTGCAGGGCCTGATTATGGCACAGGCCAACCAGGAATGGGACTGGGGATCCATCTTCTTAAGGAGTCCCTATTTTTTTTAAAAACTGTTGCACAGAATTAGAAAATTACTTATTTTTAAGAGAAAATAAGAATAATAAATAAATTGAAAACAAAAACTCTTCCGATATTGAATTAATATTTCTCTTATTCATTTTATGCAAGTAAAAAAGATTTCTTTCTTGAGAATTAGCTAGAAAACTCTTAAGCTAAAATGGATAACAAAAAGCAGTATCAGCGCTAGACAATGCATTCAATGCGACTGCATATTGCCCTGCAGGCCAAACAGAAAGGGGGCTAGCACCGACTCTGCGAAAAAAATTAAAAATTATTTTTCGTTGATTCAAAAAGGTAGAACGCGGTGGGGAGGGGGGGGGACTCCAAAGTATTGTTGGATTTGGCCCCACGTTTAGTTAGGACATGTGGCAGCGGCGTACGCAGACAAATCATTTCAGGGGGGGGGGAGAACCTCATAAAATGGAGCTAAGGAAAAAAATGTTTCGAATTTGTGATATCAATGCTAATTTAACCCCTTCCTTCTCGCTCCCGTGAAAATGACGGGGTGAAGTTTCGTCCTCTATTTCTCGCGCCCGTGATATTTCCGGGCTGGAGTGTTCAAAAATAATGCGCGAAAAATAATAAAACAATCTATTTCTTATGCCCGGAATCATGTTTTATTCCTCAATATGTACACCAGATTGCTGCACTAGTCTATTTGCAACGTTTTTAGAGAAAAATATTATTAGAGTTATATTTTAGAGTTTTATTTTAGAGTTGAATATAATTTTCTTGAATAAAAAAATAGGCACTTTTATGACCATTTTCTTCAAAATTATGCGAGCGTTAAGGGGTTAATGTTTTATAATTTCTAATCATTATAATTTCTATAAAAAATAAAACATTTTGATGAAAACAGAAAATGATAAAATTAAAATTTGAAATTTTTCTTCATTGACGGAGGGGCTCCTGAATCATATGCTTGCAATATTTTAGAAAATGCGTGGCTTAATATCGTTAATTTTTCTATAGATTTTACTATTATTCCTTACACTGGGTTTCAATGATGAATGCACAAGCATTAATCGGTGTTTCGGAAGCATGTATTTGCAATAAAAACTAAGAAAATTGAATTGAACAAGCTAATAATTAACGTGGCATACAGTAAATTAGACGAGTCAACACCTTTAAAAAAATCAAATTTATTTTCTTTTGATTTTGTCTCATACTTAATTATTTGGTCTGGAAACTTTTTCGATTTTGCAACTTTGAAAAGAAAGGAAGGAAAAACAAAGATTTAAACTTAAATGGAAAAAAAAAAAGTTTAGGAAATTTCAGAGGGGGCTGCAGCCCTATCAGCCCACCCCTTGAGTATGCCACTGACATGTGGACCACTGCCCATGTGGACCACTTCTGGAACTTCTGATTTAAAGTTTTACTCTTTACCGACGCCGTTGCCAAGGAGGATATTTTTAGGGAAGAATGCAATCCCGTTGGAAGAATTAATGCGTACATAAATACTACGTATTATTAATTTAATTCAAAATTGGATTTGATGTGTATGATTCCACAATATTAAGTTTTCCTTTTCAGCAAATTCCTTTTTCATTTCATTAAGTGTGTGTAATTTTTTTTTTTTTTGTTTAAACCTTAGTAGGGTAGAGCTACCAGTGAATGATCACCTCGTAATTATCGGGAAAAAATAAGGTTTTAAAAAAAATTTCTCACTTGAATCGGTTCATAAATAGCGTCTTTCATTACGCGTACATAAAGAAAATGATTTGAAAGAAAATGATTTGTGCATAATTTTCCACTTTTGACAAAAAGCAAAAATGCGAAGAAAAGAAAGGTTTTTTTTTTTTTTTAATGAACAAAAGAGTTTTGAATAATTGTGCATTTTTTGCCAGCAAATCGAAGAGAATTACTGGACATGCTTCATCAAACAAAAGGATGGAACGCCATTCAACAGTCAAGTGAAAAACATTAATCATTCATAATTGTTTTAAAAATAAATATATACGAAAAAATGGTTTTTAAAAACACAAAAGTTGCATCAACACAAACTGCTCCTTGAACCCCTTGGGAGTACAACTTAATTAATACTGTCTCAAAAAAAGACAAGTTCCCTCTAATCGAGTCTACTTTCCAGCGTAAAAGCATCGATTTTCTGGCATAGATCATAATTCTTTTAATTAGCTAACATTGCAAATTATGTCAACATATGATTTTAACTTTTAAAGCTGATTTTTAAAACAAAACATGTCCTTTTTATCTGTTAAAAGAAAGGAAAAGAAATCTATTTGATGAATTAGAATTTACATCAAGTTCAGGTTGTCAAATTGTTAGGTTTTAATTTTTCAGTGAACTTCAACTGTTGATGACTTTTTTAATTAGGGCCACTTCAGGTTTAATTTAATACTCAAGCATATAATTTCACGAGAGGCAAATTAAAAAATGAAATTACGAAACGTGTCTCCCAACAAACAATTTTGAATTTGAATCTAAGTAAAAAGATAAATAAATTATCAAATAAAAATAGTTTTACCAACATTCCATTTATTAATTTCATTTTGATTCAGCCAATCAATCAATAGCTTTCCTTAATGCTTTGAGAAGTCAATTTTCTAAATAGTTTATTCTATTTCTCAAAATCAAAAATGAAGTACAAATTTAGAATCTGCAATTTTTACCCTTTCTTGTACTAAAAGACTTTTTTTTTTTTTTTTTATTGGATTTTTAGCTAAAGAGATTTGAAACACTCCGTCAAGCACCAACATTGAAATTGCTTGAATTGTTAATAAAATATATTTATATACCTAAATTTAAAAAAAACTTTAATTTTGTTTTTCCAACTGTTTCAAATTGAGCGAAAGATTGCTCAAAACAAAAAGTGAAATATGAAAATAAGATGTCCTCATCGAGTTCTTTCGAACAACAACAATAATAAAAAAAAGTTTCTTCGAATCGGATGATTCACTCAAAACATATTGGGAAGTTGGGGGGGGGGGGAGATGGTAACAGACGGACTGACAGACAAGGACGGATTCAGTTTCTGGAAGTGGTTATTATCGGAAAGGGGGGCGTAGAAGAGAATCAAAGTGCAATTTTTGTACACACAAATAGGAGGTCTGGTTCGATTTTTTATAAATTTATGTTCCAAAAAGAAAGAAAAAAAAAAACAGTTTTGGGCTATGTTTGGTCTAATAAGGAGGGGGTGGGCAGGCATGCCCCCTGACTCCCATCTGTATCCGCCCATGCGACATACATTCATTTCCCCTATCTCAAGATACTGTTTCTACTTTTTTTTAGCGATAATTTTGCGATATATTAAACCTTCTTTTCCACCATTTCTACTCTTTAAAGTTCTTTCCGCGTAAGTTAGCTAAAAACATTAAAAAAAATATTTATTTTATCCCAAAAATATTTGACATTGAAAAGTTTATTGACGCACAAATGTCATTGACATTTGTCCGGACGAAAACCTTGGCCTTCGAAAACAGCCAAATTACTTCCATTTCTTCACCAAAGAATTTTTAAAATAAACACTTTAATGAAATCTGGAAAGGAGAAAAGGAAAATATTCGCAAAACAGCTATTACCCCTCACTTAATAACAGGGTATTATCTCTCTTACTTTCACCGGATGCAGCGCTTGAAACGAATTCAATTTAAATTGCTTTTGAAGTTGGATGGCGGAAAGCTCAATGATAGGATAGGGTTGGCCGCAGAACAAAGGCACTTGCAGAGGGGAAAAGCAACGAATTCGTTTCTGAGTTTATAAAATTGCCGGGTCATTTTAACTGCAGAGGAATTTTCAATTAAAATAGGTGATATTGACCTTAGAAAAACACGCCAGCAGTTTTTTTTTACTTTCTTTTTGAGAGATGGTATAAAGCGTCAGAAGTTCAGGGAGAGCCACTAGTTTGACTTCATTCGGCGAAGGTAAGTGTTCTAGTGGTACTACACCGACGTCAATGTTTTCGGAACATCGACGTTTTTAAAATCTCGTTTTCAGGGTGCATGTTTTTCCGACATCGATGTTTGCGTTCGATGTTTTTTCGATATTTATGTGCTATGTATATTTGAACGAAAAAATATTTTTAAAATGTGAATACGTTTACAGTTAGTTGCAATGCACCACCAACTCGTTTGTTCCATCCCTGGACTCGTACAACAACGAGTTGTACCGTACCAAGTTCAGTCGCTCACTGGTGCTCTTATTTCACATTAGCTACCAGTTTTTGTTGGCTCTCTTATAAGAAGATTTCTGTCCGCAGTTCGTTTAATTCCACTTCAATGCTGACGGGTGCCAAAAAGCACGAAACTGTAGTCCATGGATGAAATAAACGGTTTGGTGGTGTGTTGCATGTTTCTGCCTTAGGCAGGAATTCAAGTGAAATACCATTGCAATCGCTTCGAGGCGGCGATTGCAAATTGCAATCGCTACTGGAAGTCGAATTACATTAGAATCGCATCTCGTAGCGATTGTAGCGTAGCCAAATTTGGGAATTTGCGATTGCATGGGTGATTTGCGATCGTCTTTGTTTCACTTGAATTCCTGCCTTAGCCCTGGCTTAGGGGCGGTTACTTACTGTTTTATGTTTAGAGTTGCTTGATGTTTTTTACGGTAGATTTTGCCGGCCCCCCTTGTCTGGAGGTCAGATAAGTTTGATCTGCAAAGGGAGGCTCCGGGTTCGAGTCCCAGATCGGGCATGGATGTACTTTCGTTCTCTCCTGTCCTTGTCCTTTCTCTGTGTGAATGTGTGACTTGTGAATGGCTGGCATCAATCCAGGATGTTTGAACAAGGTCCTGTTTTTGGAATTTTTGTGAAAAATAGTTTGGAATTTTGTGAAAACTAAGGGCCATGCTCCACATCGACGTAAAGCAGAAAAAATAGGCAGAAGCGTAAAATGGATTCAATGGTGTTCCTATGGAAAGTACCCGGAATTTCGGTTTCTGCCTTCAGTTTCGGTCGCGTTTTACGCTGATGTGGAGCATAGCCCTAATTCGTAATTTTGAAAAAAATAGTTACGGCAGGAAATATTCTCGTTCGTTCTTTTTTCACTTTGATTTCTTTGAAGAGTCAGTTTTTGAGAGTGGGATTTTTGTGAAAGGTCCATTTTTGAGTGACTGAATTTTGTGAAGGATCCCTTTTTGAGTTTTTGAATTTTGTGAAGGGTCCCTTGTTGGGAAACTAAATTTTGTGAATGGTCCCTTTTTGAGTGATTTGAGATAATTCGGATTTTCACCTTAATGGTGTTCGTAAAAACGGAAGCCGTACCTATTCCACCTTTACATGGGTGCATGGTTTTTTTTTTTTCAGGTTTATGTTTTGTATTTGAACCAAAAATATTTTTGTAAAAATGTGAATATGTTAACAGTTATAATGAAAGCTTTAATATTAATTAGTTATTGCAAGACCTATCATATCGAATTGAGTTTTCCAATGTTGGTTGTCTATACAAATAGACATATCGCATAAAAGTTAAGAATATCTTTTTCCAGTGCATTAAAGAATATTAAGTGTTTCTAAATTTTTTCCCAAATTTAAACGTGGAGTTTTTAATAAGTTTACCTCTGATATACATGTTAATAATACTATATATTATTACCCCCGCTTGCAATTAGTCTTTGATCCAAAAATCTGCACTTTAAGTTTAAATATGTATTTTAAGTAATCATTTCAAGTAGCTATAAATACTTATAATATTCGAATATAGCGTTAGTTTTGAGTATAATTTACACAATTCTTGCATGTAATTCCGCTGGAAAAAAGCTTTTTAGAACAATAATTTATTATGTATTATCTTTCCTGCGTTTTCTTTTTCATTTCCTTTCTTAATTTTTTTTTTTTTTGCGCGCATGTTACCAGCGTGTTAAAAATTCAATTTCTTTAATTGATTTGTATTAATTATTCAATAACTTACTTTCAGTGGATTCAGTACTATTTAGATGGAAATTTAAATGATGTTACGAAAATATACCAATTAATTTGTATTGACGTTTCAATTTTTCACATTTTAAATGTTTACGTCATTTATCCCTTTGCATTACTTAATTTGGAAAGTTAATCATTTATCATTATGATTGGCTTTTCTAGCAGTTCAAAAAGTGGCTTAGTTAATAAATTAATTGCTGTGAGTTTAGTTATAGCTTGAACATTTTTTGTTTCGAGTTTATCGTACAAAAATATGCATTAAAAATTTTGATGTTTTAAAGTATCGATGTTTTTATGTCGATGTATCGATAAAATATATGTTTTAATTTTTGAATATCGATGCTTTTTAAGTTCTCTCAATTGCAATTATATAACTTGTTATTTTATTAGGTACTCATGCACAAGAACGGTGGTGCATAAAATTGTTTGATTGACAATTACGAATTATCAATACTTAATAATCATCTACTATGAAAAAAAATTAAAGATTAAATATTCCCAAAAAAAATGTTTATTTTCAGAAGAAAACTACAAAACTTGAAATTGTGTAAATCATCTGAGGCAGTTGAAACAAATTGACTCTACTTCATTTGAAGAAGGTAAGTGCCACCACAAATTTTTATTAAAGTTAAATTGTTAGCTTTTTAAAATTTTATAGAAAATTAAAATATTTTCAATTGATTAATTAGAATATAGGCTTTATCCCGCAATTTCAAACTTACGGAAAAATTGAAATTAAAAGTTTTTCAACGGTTTAAAGCATAAAAATTGTAGGATGCAGTAGACACGTTTTTCAGCACTTAAAAAATAAACAAAGACTTTTAAAAAGAAATTTTTTGATTTTTAGAAAAGTTTTAGATAGAAATAGTTGTTTAGAGTAGATGTGTTTTAAAAATTTTTCAAATCTGAGAAAAAACAACATATTTATAATGAAACTTGTACTGAAACATTATTTTATATTTAGATCGAAAAATCTGTACCTTTAAAAACAAAACAAAAAAAAAAAGTAGAACATTTTGACTTTTTTTATGGAGCAAAGTGAAAAATAATATATTTTCCGAATGAAATATTGTCGATTACATTACTAAAATATTTTTGTCAAATGAATGAATTTATGAAAGATAATGAAACAATAAAAGAATAAATAAGTTAATTTTTTCATGGATTTTAAAAACGTTAGAGAATAAAAAAGTAAATGAATAAGATAGTAAGCGAATGAATGAATACACAGGTGAATTATTAAATGAAAAAAAAACGTAATTGAATGAATTAATAGTTGATTACTTAAATGCTTTAATAAATGATTGAAGACATAAACACACAATTTAAACTATTTCATTTTGCGGTATGTGCTTTGCCCCACATGCACTGGATCGATTGCACGAAACATTCAAAATAAAAAAGTTTAATATTTAATAAATAAATAGTGCACCGAATATTAGTTGGTCTCAACTAGTATTTAAAATTTTGATAACTAGACCTTTATAGTTATAATTATAGTTTAACCCTTAATAATAGTATGCCTAGACTTTTACAGTATAATAATAGTTAAGCCTCATAGTTTATAATAACAAAAATGACTTAACTTACGACAAAAATTACAATATGAGTGTCTATTTTTGAAAATTGCTTGTATTTTCATATCCTTCGACATGACTGGCTTACTTATGTCGCTATACAGCTAAAATACTATCAGATAGGGTGGTAAACGGAGGAAAAAAACCGTCAAATGCTTTACTAGTTCACTTTGTTCCGCTATTTCACTTAGCCCCATTTTCCCCATTGTCCTTTAGTACAACTATGCATTTTTACTTGTAAAAGGGCCATTCCTCGAAAAAGCAGCCATCTTGTTCCGCATTTGACACCCATGTATTTCATTAAAAAGTAGAGATTTTAAAGGGTGCTATCTTATTACCCTGCGTTGCCCGGTATTGCATTATGTTTAACTTATTTTATGCTAAAATAAAATAGGTGAGCCTTAAATTAAAGATTCATTGTTAATCGTAATCTTTGTTGGAAAATACTCATATTTAAATGTGTTCAATTTTATCACTTTGTATGCTTAAAGGCTTATATCTATTACTGTATATATATGCAAAATTTAAAGAAAAGGGCTCTTTTGAGGCAAAAAAAATTGTTTGAGCTTTTTGGATGTTCTTTAAAATTTCAAAACCCCGCCTATGTGAATTTTAGTGCGTCAAGGAACCTCTGTACAAGTTTGATGAAAATCCGCCGAAAACTGTGGATTTGTATGAGGAACGAACATAGAAACAAACAAACATACATCCAGATTTATATATATATATAGGTTAAACGAAATTTTGTTGGTTAAGAAATCACAAACCTATGTGAAATTTCTTCAGCCCAAAACTTTGTTCATTACACTTTAAAACTTTTTAATAAAATATAAGAGCGTCATGTGCGGCGTTTCAAAATGGCGGCGCTTTCATGGAATGGCCCAATAGCAATTTCCAGTTTTTGGATTTGTAAGCATACATCTGTATTTTTTTTTTAATCAGTATAAAAAGTAAAACTTTTTCACGCGTTTCAACACTTGAAATATCTATGATTGTTTAAGTTTTCGTTATTTTTTTAGATGTCTTTGAAGAATACTCATATCCTCGGGATGATAATAGCAACTCATGTAAGTATTTAATTACTTTTTCACTGTCAAAAACTTAATATACAGTGAACTCTCACTTATGCGCCTGCCCTAGGGACCAACAGAAAAAGGCGCATAAGTGAGAGAGACGTACAAGTGAACAAGCCTATTTAAAGGACTAAAACGCAACATAGGTTCTAATGAGAGAATGAATAAGAATGTTTCTATAGAAAAGGGACATATTACTACGGTTTGGCAATTACTGGAACGTAACTACAATGATAAAGAGAAAAAAAAATAGCATACCCAATTACAAACTGTTCCCATTAAAACGATGCATAATGGATAATTGTCCCTTTCCGAAGTTCATGCGGAAAAAATGCCTTCTGTGACCAATAAAGGTGAAAGATTGAAGAGGAAAGTGAAGAAAAATGCTAATTTTTTAAAGAAAATAAATTAAATTTCTTACATTTAAGGGAAAATTCGGCGCATAAGTGAAATATTTATCTTTCGACAGACGCATAAACGAATGATGCTATCATTACTTTGTTATGGAATGTGCTGGGACCATTTAAAATCGTCGTATAAGTGAAAAAGGTGCATAAATGAGGCGGCGTATAAGTGAGAGTTCACTGTATTTCTGTTTAAAAAATTTAAGGCCTAGTATATCAAGGCTTCCCTATCTTTATAGTCGTATGGAGCTATGTCAGTAAAGCTTCAGGGAATCAATCGTAACTTCGTGCACAAATATTTTAGCAAAATACGTATTTAATTTCATATACATTTTTAAGCACTTATAATAAAGTCTGGGATGTTGTTAATAAAAGCATTTTGTGCAGTTTTTTTTTTTTCTTTTCTCATGATTTTTTTAGTCATTAAGAATTTTTTTTCATTGTTTTAACATTTTTAAATTATTTTCCTATTGAAAGCATTTTGTTTTTTGAAAAATGTTGTCTTTCATACTTAAAAGCAAACTTAGGGTATCTTAACTAGCAAAAAAAACTAAACCAACAAATAAAATAAAAGTTCTTTTTGTAAACTAGTACTATGAGATGTGTTATTAAAATATAACATGGTAACCGCATCTGATAGTAACTAATATGCACGGCAGCATTCATAATAATTAAACATAAGATTAAAAGCTTTTTTTTTTTCATTTACATATTTGCGAGCCGCAAGAAATCGTTAGGTTATTAATCCATTTATGCCCAAGTTTTTTTTAACAATTTTTTTCAATTTTTATCTGCGTAAAACTCTTACTTGGAATGGTTTACGTACATTTTAGTCGTAAAATAGATCGCCGTTGCCATATTTATTAAGTTATTTAACGTCCTGTTTACGGGACACTAGGCAGATATGTGCGCAAAATACGACCTTACTTGACTTTACTTTTTCAAAGTAACATTACAGAAGGCTTCTGTGATCAATTTTAAGCAAAATCATTTTAAAATAGTTTAGTTTTATGAAAAAAGAGTTCGCAAAAAAAAAACTTGGCTACCCATGCTGGATCGTTGCATGACTGATTTGTCTGAAAATAGCTGTCAATAATCAAACTCTGATGTCCAACTGGAGATTCTATCTGGTTTTCTCAAGAAGGACTATTTAACTTGTGAAAAACAGCTTTAGCAAAATGATATACCCATTACAGGTTTTTATATAGTAACTAACAAGCGTCTCGTTTTTAGGCTACTGGGCATAAATGGGTTATAGTTTTAGATGGCTCTTGATCTTCATTGAGGAATGATTAACAAAAGACGACCAGCTTAGATGGGTCCAGCAAAACTTGTCTTCAATTCTCGTATTTGTAATAACTCCATACTTGTGTCAAAATCTAATGCTACCTTGTTTTCAGCTGTTGCAATTTCTTGGTTGCATGGGCGACTCGCTTTGTACAAGAAAAATCTCGAATACCGACTACGTTCTTTTGGGCAGATATAAGGTAATTTTTCCTATTAAATATTTCCTAAATTACATATCCTTATTAACTTATCCAGGTAGTAAAATAATCCATGCAATTATTATTTTCTGAAGTTGATATTTCGCAGTAAACAATTAATACATTGCCCTACGTGTGTGACCGCGTGTGAAAATGTTCGATTTAAAAGTCATTTTAACACTAAAATATAATTGATTTTTAAATCATTTATATATTAATGTAGTACTCTTATGCAGTAGCTGCAATATAATTCGCTATTTTCTCTTTTATAATTTTAAATAAATAATTAGCTTAAAAGAAAGAAATATGGGGCCAGTCTACTAAAACGCCGCTGTGGCGTGTTGGTAATTTCAGCTGATAATTTGATAAGCAAACTGTAACTTGTTGTGAATAAAATTTACTAATTGATTCCAATTCTCGATTAATGAACTAATATACAAGCATATGTACATAAGCATATATACATCCGTAGCGAAAAAAAAAATGTTCAGGAACGAAAAGTTCCGCTCGAAGACACTGCCTCAAACAGAGGACTTTGTTAGTTGAGAAAATGTTCGGCCCGGCCACGTGCGCCTCTGGAAAATAAGTTCCTAATTTTCGTTCGCACTCGGTACGCCTGTACCGAGCCCAGCAAATATCACAACCTTTTTCGACGTTGTCTCGAACTCGTCTCCTCGATGTTGAGCGGAGCGCTGTCCTCGAAATTTTTCAAGGGGCGTGATCCTGCAAACTTTATTTATTTTTTTATTGGCTCGTTCAGTGTCGCGACGGTAGACGCAAAAATTATACGCCCGCAGATTAGCTGGACATAAGGCTCCATCCAGTCTGTTCATCCCACCGTCGGTCGGCACATGAACCAATCACCAAGCCTTTCTGTGCACCGCAGCGAAAAAGCAACTAAGGTCCCAGGAGTGTCCCAAGACGGTTAGGGCGCATTTAGCACCCCAGAGACCCCCGTACCTTCCAATTTGCTTGGATTAACCGGTTTTGTATGGGTCTCTGGGACATTTATTTAAAAAACAAAAGTATACATATTTTGAACAAAAATTTTGAGTAAATTTCGACATACAACAGATTCTTGACATAAACATGACATAGAAATATAAACAATCAAATACACATATTACATACAATTAAAAAATAAATAAATAAAAATAACTTATACGTGTGAAAAGAAAGATAAATTTAAATGGAAAAAGAGAATGTACATAATGGACTTCATTAGATGCCTTGAAAGAGGAATCCTTCATTTGAGAGCTTCGGTTAGGGCGTAGACACTTCGGCGTCGGATGCCAATCACAACTATCGCCGAAGGTCATCTGTACAGACCTGAGGACAAGTGTTGAGCAGGGCTCTCTACACCGCCATCGTGACGTTCTTATATTTCATTAAAAAGTAGTCATTTTAAAAGGTAACGGACAAAGTTTTTTTTTAATAAGACGTCCCACACCTGTTTGTGGCATCTTCACCAACAAATTTCGAAACAAATTTCGTTCGTTACCCATTAAAATCACCATTTTTTAATAAAATACATGAATGTCACGTACGGGACAAGATGGCTACTTTTTCGTGGACTGGCCTCACAGTGTATTCAAATGACTGATTGTAACATTTTTCACTTTTTATTACTTCCGAACAAATAACAATGTCAGTTTAACACATTTATATCATTAAAAATAGTTCACTATGTGCGCAAATGAGTAAAAACCAAAAAGCGACGACTAAAAGCACAAGTAGATAAAGTTAAAATTGGCAAACATGTGTCAAAGGCATAAAGCCTCCTTTTTCAGTGCCAAGCAAGAAATAGAAAGAACCAAAGTCCCGGGAGAGTTTAAATAGCAAAGGAGCAAAAGCTAGGCCAATCGGGTGTGCCGAGCCCGGATTTGGCGTTGCGTTGTCAGAAAATTTAAAAGCATGAAGTAAAATTGGCGAGATGTGTGGAACTGCAAAGGATTCGTTACAAATATTACCTAATTTTTTGTGAACATGAAAGGCCTCTAAGAAATCTAACTCGCCAACAGTTGAAGGTCTGCAAATAATTTTAGCTTCGGAGAAAACAAATCCATAGCCTGTGTCCCAACAGTGTTTCGCAATTGAGGAGTTTGAAAGTTCGTTCTTTTTAACATAATTTTCGTGTTCCTTTGATCTAAATTGTAGCGCCATCCAATTTGACATTCACAGTTTATGTGATAAATGCAACATGTTTGCAAATTTTAACTATATCTACTTGTGCTTTTAGACGTTGCTTTTTGGTTTTTACACATTTATATCAGTTAATACACTTTTGAATGTGCCTTGAACTTTTGTGATAGGACTACGAGGTGCGGGAATATCCAAGGACGGTGTGGGTAAAAATGTCGACCACCGCTTTTTCCGTGAAGCAGGCCAGGATGGAGATGTATCCAAAGCTTTACGAGTACTTCCAAGGACACAATTTTAAAGGTAATAATCCGTTTTGATAAAACGAAGACTATATGGATGGTGTTATGCAAAAAGGAGTTAACCCACAAAAACCTGATTTTGAGATAATGGGCTTTAAAGTCAACAAACTCTGGCAAAAAGCATGGAGATCTATATCAATATACCAATGATATGTTACCATGAAATGCTGATAGGGCTTAAATATTTTTGCTTAATGTAGAAAGCAACATATTTTACCATCACAGTTGGATAACTCATTTTTTTATGTTTTGTGGGTTAACTCCTTTTGCATAACACCATCCATATACAGTCGAACCTCTCTATCTCGAATTTCATGCGACAGAAGAAAAATTCGAGACACGAAGGTTTCGAAATATAGAGGTTGCGATAAAATTTACAAAAATAAGTAATTGGAACAAAGTTAAATGCTTCATAGGTTGTTTTACATTGATATTGTTGAATGTGTTTTACTGTACGACATGTTGTGAGTCCCCATTTTACTGATTGTGATGACGATATCGGTAGCAAGTGAATGCATACCTTTAAGTACGAAGTCTATGATCTATTGTGCAGAAGATGATTTTTGTCGCCAAGTTATACCATTGATAAAGGTGGCTGGAGATGAAATTCAAAAATGAGAGTCGTCAAAGTTCGAGATAGAGAGGTTTTCGGGTAAAATCATTCGAGATAAACATGAGAAAAAACATTAAATTTATGCAGGGAAATTGAAAAAGTTCGACATAGAGAGGTTTTTGAGATAAGCAGGTTCGAAATAAACAGGTTCGACTGTATATGTGTGTATTAGTGTGTGTGTGTGTGTGTGTTCCCTATACAAATCCACAGTTTACGTCGGATCTGAATCAAATTTGGCAGAGAGGTAGTTGGCCACCCGGGAAGGGTTGTTGGGTAGGGTGGGGCGAAAAATAAAAAGATTTTCAGATCAACTTCTAATAGTTGCCAAAAGTTGTCTTTGGTGACAGTTAGCTTTTGTTCAAAATTGGAGAAAAATCGGTTAATATCTTCAGGGGGCGCTGCGATCGCAAAGTTTTATCATAGCTTTTATCGGGATTTTATGGTTAAGATATGAAAAACAATGTCGTTAGCTAATCTCATTGCATTTTTTTTACTCATAAGATATATTCATGCATTCAAAGGATATGAAATAACTCACATAAAAATATTTTATATGATATATTTATATTTCAAGCCTTTAAAAAGAAACAAAAACGTGAAAAAAGTGATTTTTTTTTAATACAAATATATCATATAAAATAATGTTTGTGAGTCATTTCATATGCTTTTAATGCATGAAAACATCTTTTGAGTAAAAAAAACGCAAAGAGACTAGCTAAAGGCATTCTTTTTGATATTTTAACCATAAAATCCATAACAAAGCTATGGTAAAACTTTGCAATCGCAGCGCCCCCTGAAGATATTAACCGATTTTTCTCCAATTTTGCACAAAAGCTAACTGTCACCAAAGACAACTTTTGGCAACTATTAGAAGTTGATCTGAAAAACTTTTCATTTTTCGTCCCACCCTATTGTAGGGGTTTTCGAACGTTAAAAAAGTACCGAACTGGTCAAATTTCAATTCAAGGACCCAAAAATGGCTTAAAATGACTCTTTTTTCCCAAAATAGTTAGCGAATCTTTTCGATTTTAGTCTCATTGGAAAGATCTTGAAAAATTCCTTTTAGGAGGATTTTTTTCTGAAGGTTTCGAAAACTCCTAAGCGCTAACCCTACTTTTAAAAGAGATTTGGGCATTTTTGAATTTGGAAATATCCATTTTTAAACTGCATTTATCAATATAGTTTGCACAAGCGTGAATGAAATACTAAATGCTAAATGAAATCCTTGACCTAAAAAACATATAATTTTATATAAAAGTCTCTTTTGTATGATTTATATTGCAAAAGCAATAGTATAGGCCGCCATTTTGAAAAACGCCGCCATCTTGGATTAAAACGGTTTTTGAGAGTGCCTCTGGGTCTTAATTTCAGTGTATAGCCATAAACAACATTCCTACCAAGTGGCATCTTCTCATTACAATTTGCAGTTTTAATTCAGTTAGCTCCCGCGCTATTAATAATCATGATCAATGCCTACGAAATGGGTTAAATTATTTACCATATTAATAAATTTAATGCTTATAACTCTACTAAATTAAATATGACTTAAAAAAATTTTGTCTGGTAGATAAAAATTGATTTTTTTTTTTTGGTAAGTTAGCTTCATTTTAAAGCAACTAAAGTGTCCATGTAAATAATTAAACGAAATTTAGTTTAACTCATTTATTTCCTAAGAATAGATAAGTTTGATTCATAAGTTTTTAAGGTAAATACAATACACTATTAATTATTCAGCAGCTTCTGGGTGCATGGGCTCAATACCCAATCCTTCAATCAAAAATAATTTTCTGTGTTTAACAATAATTTATAATCGTGTATAGCTTAAAAAGCGATATTTTATGTAATGATCATTGCAAAATGAAAATGTACAACAGAAATTATTGTATGCCAAAGCTACCGAATCATATCTCATGCTTCGGCCAGGCCGAAGCTTCGGTCCATCTCCATTATCATCCTTTTATAAGCAAAGGATAAATTAGGAGTTAAATAATTTCACACCAGATGTCTAGAAATCTCAATTGGTTATTGGTACAAACCATGAAGTTAAAAAAAATGTTGCAGATATAAAATTTCGAATGATTTCCTATAATAGTCTCTTTTTTAACTTCATACAGTTGAAGAATAAGGAGTAAATAATAAAGAGTTTATAATCTTTTATAAAACTTGTTTTAAAAAAAATTATATCGCCAAAATCTCGCTAAAATCATAAGTATGATACACTTTCTTTCCTCCTTCTCTTCTAATTTTAAGAAATTAATTAGTTTTCTCAATTGATTGACATATGTTATTTCTTAACAGCCAGTATCTAGTTTAAAGCCGCCATTTAACCCATTAATGCTTCACATTTTTTTTCCCAAAGATATTTTGTATACTAATTACAAACAGTGTTTAATGGACAGGAAAAATAATTAAAAAAATATTATGTAAGAAATATTTTTTTTTATTGATGAAAGAAAAAACTTCCTTTAAAAGTTACGATGGACCCCAGAGAGTACATACTTTTTTTACTAATTTTTTTTTCTACCTACGATATAATATTTAAAAAGACATTTTATAAAAAGAAATAAAATCAGCAATTAACATAAACTGGGAAGATGGGAATCACTTTGAAAACTTAGCGTTTTTTCTTGAGATTGTGAACGATGTCATTTTTGATAAAGACCATATTAAAACTGCTACAGAACACACTTTACAATGGTTATGTGCTGCAATCTGTGACTAACGAATAGAAACAATACCAAGGTACTATCTGAACACTATTATTTGGTTGAAATGTTCATTTTGGGGAAATTCAGACCCTTTTTTGAACCGTCCTTAAAACGGGACGCTAGGCATTTATGGGTTGATACCTCCCACTCTGTTATTCCATCCAAGGACTGCAGTTTCGTGCTTATTGGCACTCATCAGACTGGAATAGGATAAGCTGAACTGGAGGCGAAAATCCTTTCATAGAAGCAAAGAGAGCCAAAATACTGGTAGCTAATGAAAAACTAGAACACCGGCGGGAGAACGCACAATGGTACGGAACAACTTGTGAATTTTAAGGCTAAGCTCAGGTATAAAGCAGTAAGCCACCGCATCCTAAGCCCCTAAGCCAAAGCTAAGGCAGACACATGCAATATTCCGCCAACTCTGCTATTTCACCCAAGGACTGCAGTTTCGTGCTTATTTCCACTCGCCAGCCTGGAATAGGATTAAAAGATAAATTAATAAATATAAATTAGCAACCTGGTGTGTGACGCAACAAATGAAAACGACTGACAACCGCAAATTAGGGGAGAGTGGTAATGAATGGGCCACTTTTTGGTTTTGAATTTTTGTAATTTTTTCTAACACTTTGTTTTAACTCTAAATTGGTGTTTTAGTTACTTTACTTATCTGGCTATCCAAAAAAGTCATAAAAGTTGGATTAGCACCTGTCTATAATGAATTATAATAGAAAATAAAAATTTTGAAATTTGGCCCATTCAACCCCACCTATGGGGTTGAATGGGCCATCGAAGGTAATGAATGGGCCACTAAATGAATTCAATGAAAACATGTGGATTTAATCTTTTATTTGCTGAATATGACAAAATAAATGTGATACTTGACATGATGATACAAAATCACACTGATTTAAAATTATATAAACATCGAAACTGATGCAATTAAAATAAAACTGATGCATACCAATTGTAGCAGAAAAATGACTAAATAATGAGATTGTAAGAAATAAATAACATCAAATATATAAAAAAATAGCAGATAATACACACTATGATTTAACAAAATTTATATATTTCAAAAATAATATTAAAAATCACTTTCAAAAACTTCATCTTCATTTTCAAACTTGTCAAAATTCAAAACTTTTTTTTTTATTTACTAGACATCGGGAATAAGAAATATCTATCTTAAGTTATCATGAAAGAAAATGAAATTGTACTGTGAGGAATATAATATGAAGGAGAAAGGGGGGCTTTTTCAAGCCACGCACTGCGACCAGAGGTCTATTGTACTATAGGAATATAATATAGATCTGCAAATTATATTGCAAACTACAAACCTATTTTGACGACAGAAATCTTAATCTATCTATGACAGTCAGTTGTGTTTCATATTAATGCGAAAATCCAAAGAAAAGGAAGAAAAACAATATTTAGGTGGCCCATTCATTCCCATGACATAGTGGCCCATTCAGCCCCACCTATACTTTTGGAATACATTTAGGTTTTTTGAGTACATTGAATTTAGATAACATCAAAATACATCTTAAGATTAGTTTATAGATATGGAAAGACTAGCTTATACATATGTATGCAGTGAAATACTTGGTACATTTTAGCTAGGAAATGTTTTACTAAAAAGGAAAAAACTTACTTTTCAGTCAGATTCTTGACCATGCCACTCTAGTTTGAAAATGGCACAGCGCAAACGAATGAAAATTGGATGAGTTTAGTAGAACAAATAGCTACATCTATTGGTGGCATCAAAAAAAAAAAAAAAAATCATGCAAATACTTTTTCATATTTTGTTAGTGGCCCATTCATCACCATGGCCCATTCATTACCACTCTCCCCTAAATGCTAACAAGACAGATTAGAAAGTTCAAATTGTAAAAATAAAACTGTAGATATCTGTTCAAAGTACAAAGTTCTTATTTGTGCAAAGTATACAAAGCATACTTTGACGTTTTACAGGGTCTGTCCGGAAAGTAATGGGACTGAGTGGATAAAAAAATAATTTATTGAGCCAATCGTTACATGCTTAGAAACTTTCAAAATAGGCTCCTTCTGCATCGATACAGCGCTTCCAGCGCGATTTCCAAGCATTGAAGGCGTCACGGAAGGCATTCTCCGGAATAGCCCTGAGAGCCGCGGTGCAAGCTGCTTGGATCCCTTCTGTTGTCTTAAAATGCTTACCTTTCATCGGCCTTTTCAGGAGAGGAAACAAAAAAAAGTCCAGGGGGGGCCACATCTGGGCTGTAGGGTGGCTGCGGAAGCGTTGGGACACCGGCTTTGGTCAGGTAGTTGCTCACAAGAAATGCGGAGTGAGCTGGGGCGTTGTCGTAGTGCAACTCCCAATCGGCTGCGATGTCTTGTCGCACCCGATTGACCCTTCGTTTGAGTCTCTTTAGGACTTCCACGTAAAACTTGGCGTTGACGGTTTGTCCAGGAGGAACAAATTCATGGTGGACAATGCCTTTGATGCCAAAAAAGACAATGAGCATCGTTTTTACTTTGGATTTGCTCATTCTTCCCTTTTTTGCGCGAGGAGACGCCAGCGTGTGCCACTCGGAAGATTGCCTCTTTGTCTGGGGATCATACTCAAAGATCCATGCCTCGTCCCCTGTGATTACGTTATTCAAAAATTGGGGGTCACTTTCACACATGTTCCAATTTTCTTGGCACACTTCCACTCGTCGCAATTTCTGGTCGTCAGTGAGCACTTTTGGAACCATCTTCGCGCACACCTTGCGCATGTTCAAATGCTCCGTTATAATGTCATAAACCACAGATCTTGGTAAATTTAACATCAGGGCAATTAAACAAACACTTAGTCGGCGGTCTGAGTTCAAAACTTTGCGCACACGAGTCACATTGTTGGTGGTTGTCGAAGTCGAAGGTCTTCCAGCACGCTGTTCATCGGTGACCTCTTCCCGGTCCTTCAAAAAGGTCTGGTGCCACCGAAACACACTAATTCTTGCTAAAGCATTATCTGGGTAAGTTTGCTTGATCAGATCAAACGTCTCTGTCGCAGATTTACCGAGTTTCACACAGAATTTAATCGCGTATCTCTGCTCCAATGATCGCTGCATTTTCGTCTTGCACCTGTGCATGCCTGTTCTGACACTCCAGGTGTTCGGAGACAACTCAACTGCCGCTCGTTCGTTAGCTAGGAACGCCCTCTACCGAATTCAGTCGGCGCGCTCACGCTCCGAAGTACAGTCGCGGCGGGAAAAAATCAGTCCCATTACTTTCCGGACAGACCTTGTATTCACAGCTCATTATTAAAACTGTGGCTTATTTTTTAAACTACAACTAACTGAGAAAACTTATTATTAATATTTTTAAATATATCTTAACATATTGAACTATTTACTGTATTTTCTCATTTAGAATAGCAAATGTATGTATATTTTGTTGGAGATACGTCATAATACTCAAGGGTAGTAAAATTTTTAAAAATACGATATTGTAATAAAAAACGTTGATAACTGTTGTTTTATACAAATAATTGAGCTAGAATGCCGATAAAAATTAATTATTACTCTTTTAAAAAATATTTCAGTTAGCTGAATTACGCGTTTGCTCATGTTTCATTAAATTACTTTTTGGGGTCAAAATGGCCCCTTCCGCGGTTCCAGGTATATCGAAACTCCCGCGGTTCTAGTGTTAACCGAGCTAGAGACCTCCAGGTACCATAACCGAGTTGGCGGTATATTGCAGTATCTAATTATTTATACTACGTTTACGTGTCAGACACGGGCAAATGCATCAAGCCCTTTGCGACCCTTTATGTCCAAAATTTAACAATGAATTTTCACATACTGTTTTTTTTTGAGTTGAAAATACATCAAACAACATTTATACCGAGTATAAAAATTTTGAGAATTTAAGGCCCCCTACCCCAAAGGGCCCCCAAGAAAACTATTTCCGACCACAGGTACGATCTGTCAGCCTCTCAACTAAGTAACTAAGTGAAACTTTCAAGTACTATATTACAATGCAACCTTTCTTGGCAAAACATCGTGACGTCAGCGTGACGTTTGCCTATGAAAAACAAGCTAGATAAAACGTTACAGCTTATTTGGCGAATTAGAGGAGATCGCTGACTGCTTGTGAGCTCTTATTGGCTCCACCCGTAGTGACGTCACTGCCAAGTTAAGTTGCATTTTAGTATAGCATGATTCCAGCCATTTAGGATTCATAATGCTAAATTAATATGAGCGGGACTTCTGAGTCCCGTCGACCCATAAATGGTTAAACCGGGGCATAACACATTTTCATTTCAAAATCTATTCCAGCCCTGAAGATGATGATGCCCACGTTCAGTCGCATGAGTGTGGAGCCAACCGAAAGTGACGCCGATTGCACCACGTTCACCTTGTCTTACAAGATCCCGTTTTGCAGCGCCCGTTTGGCACCAGAGCCAATCGAGAGCTCCCTCGTCATAGAGGAGGAGCCAGCTACCAGCTATTTCGTAAGGTAGGGACATTTCTATATACAGTGCCCGCCTCTTAGAAGAATCACAAAATAACACAACTTCAATAAATATTTACAAAACTTGTATCATGAAAATTTGTATCTTTTTTTTCAGAACTTTCTGTGGAAAAACATCACCAATGGAGTTGCTGAGAGAAAGTCACGAACTGGCCAAACAGATCGGAATGTATCCTTTCGTCGACAAGAGCAAATACCACATCGTCTGGCAGTCTTGCTACCACTGCATATTCGACGTTCTCGGTGAAATATGGATTGCGAGGAACCAAGAACCATGGACCGATGGACAAGAAGCAGCGACTGAAACGCCAGTAATTGAAGAGCCAGTAACTTCAGCAACCGAAGAGCCAGTAACTTCCACAACTAAAGTGCCAGTAACTTCAACAACCGAAGAGCCAGTAACTTCAACAACTGAAGTGCCAGTGACTGAGACAAAACATATGCCAGGTCATCCAACGCCAGAGGACGACGGATTTGATCCTTTAAAATTTGTTTGGCGCGATTACCATCCGGACTTACCTTACCTTCAAAATAAAGACACGCGGCTCAATATTGACAGGAGTGGGAAGGATAAAATATGGCATGGTAGAGAAGAGCCAGTAACTTCAACAACTGAAGTGCCAGTGACTGAGACAAATCATATGCCAGGTCATCCAACGCCAGAGGACGACGGATTTGATCCTTTAAAATTTGTTTGGCGCGATTACCATCCGGACTTACCTTACCTTCAAAATAAAGACACGCGGCTCAATATTGACAGGAGTGGGAAGGATAAAATATGGCATGGTAGAGAAGAGCCAGTAACTTCAACAACTGAAGTGCCAGTGACTGAGACAAATCATATGCCAGGTCATCCAACGCCAGAGGACGACGGATTTGATCCTTTAAAATTTGTTTGGCGCGATTACCATCCGGACTTACCTTACCTTCAAAATAAAGACACGCGGCTCAATATTGACAGGAGTGGGAAGGATAAAATATGGCATGGTAGAGATTAAATAAAAAAACATTTAAGTGGTTGCGGTGATAAGGAGGTGCCCACACGGAAAAAGCGAAAAAAAAAAAAATAAATAAATAAAATAAAAAAAAATAAATAAATAAAAAAATAATGTGGCATCATACTGTCCGAAACTTTTAAGTCGCGTCTAGAAGGGATAACTTTGTTTTTGAAAGTCGTTCGATTTTAAGAGTGGTATTTTGAAAAGAGTTTTAAAAACCCGTAGAGCAATAATTCCTTTTCAGTAATACTTTGGTATTTGAGTGCCTATGACATTCTACAGTGATCTTCACGCCATTTTTTTTTAAAATTTAAATACTAATTTCTATTGCCGATTCGAAAGTGCTTTCCCGAGTTTGGAATGACCATAAATATGTCCATCCGTGCTTCGCGTTGTGAACTTGTACAAAAAAAAGAGGGGGGGGGAGCTTCTTAGAAAAATTTCTAAAACTACTCTTGTGAGCTATTGTATTTAAGATGTACATACACACTTGAACTTATGAAAATCAACCAAAATATCGGTATTTTTTAATTGTCACAAAATATTCCCCAATCTGTTAGCTTTCAAACAATACAATGATGTTGTCAATATTGGGAATATTTCTTGAGTTACAAGGGTTTGTTCTTGGAGGTTTTACCATTGCTGACAGCATGTTTCCAAAACTTTAAACTCAATTTCTGAAGAATCACCATTTTTCCTAATGTTGCTTTCTTCCAAATATTATTACCCAACACTGAATTAATCTACTACAATTATTTCACTATCTTTACTTTGCATAGCTAAAGAGATATTATCTGCCTCGGTCAGAGCCATTAGTTAAAAAGTGCCTTTTTAATGGATTTTTAAACGCCAAAATCTTTCAGAGAAAATCTTGATTTTTTGTCCTGTAGTTAAAAAAATTATCTAAAAAAAACTACTATCTCTAGCAGCTTTGTTGATGCAGATAACATGAAGAATTATATTAGGAATATTTTTTGACAAAAATTAATTATCTGGAGAAGCTAGGTTTTAAGATGTGTTTCAAAAAGTTAATTAACTCAAAAATGACTTCAAAAACGTAATTAATTACTCACAAATATTTTTTTTTAATTTTCTTATGCTGAAAAGGTATCGAACATATACTAATGACCTACTGTTAAATAACAGGATTTTTGCAGTGAAAAATTAAAAAAAAAAAAAAATCCAAGTGCGTACGTGCACCTTAAAAATAATGATTATGTGAATTACAATTTATAATGATAATTCTCTGATGATAATGTGAATTTTTTCACGATGAAAATTTCCGAAGAAGAACGAAAATTTATCGTTGAAAATAAAAAAGGGATTTTTTTTAATATTTGAAATAACAAATATTTCTATGTTTTATGTTCTGAACTTGCAGAAGAAATGGGGGTGGGGTCCCCAACTAATTTCTGAAATTTTCTTGCAAGCAGTATGTATTGTAGCAGCGTATTGTAACATTAATATTAGGGATGCACCGATAAGCAAATTGGCCGATTACCGATTAATCGGCCTATTAATAGGCTGAGCTGATTAATGATAATTTTGATTGTTTTCCTACTACCAATTTTTCTCTCTTATACAATTCCAAGTTTAGAAATAGTAGTAATTTATTTCTGGGAGAAGATTTTTTCCATTTTTCTAGTTTTTACAAAATAATTTCAATATTTTATCAAATTTCTTAGAACCAATTTTCATATTATTGTCAATAATATTATCAACACAATGTTAGTTATGTTAAATGGACATAAAAATTCAAAAAAAAAAAAAGAAAAAGGGGAGGAGGGGGAGTCTGTGGTGAGCACTCCAATTTAGGAGTACTTTCAATCCATATTTTTTAACAATTAATAACAATTTAATTTAATGCTTATATTCCTTAAAAATTAGAGGTTATCTAAAAGTACTTGTGCTAAGGAGAAAACTATCGCCACATGAAAAATGTGTAGCAGCATTGTCTATGTGTTTGTATATCTATTCAAAGCAGGAGACCTAATTAAAAAAACTTTATATCAACTGTGAGGAGAACTATTACTCTTAATATTATTATTCATCATAGTATCTTAGTGAAGGTATACTTTGAAGAATAATGTTTGAAAAATATATTTTGTACCGATTAATCGGCCCGATTTTGCCGATTATTAATAATCGGTAAAGCGGCCGATTATGGCCGATTAACCGGTACTGCCGATTAATCGGTGCATCCCTAATTAATATGACAAAGATCACTGTGAAAATTAACTTGTCAAAATAAAGGAAAAATATGAAGATAAAGAAATATTTGATGTTACATCCTATTTTAATAATACGCTTTTATTAGTTTCACACGTGGGCTTGTTTGCTTGTTTGTATGTATGTATGTAACTCTGAGTAAAAGATAAAATTCACGTTCTTTACAAACATGAAAGTAATGTTTTTAATACTATTATTAATACTAAAGGCTAAATTATATTACATGTTTATGTATTACAATGTTGATGTTTTCAGTTGTTTGTATAAGGCCCCTACATACGGCCGCTTAAAGTCTATATAGGGCCTCAGGTTTGCATGTAACTCTTAATTAAAGATAAAATTCACGTTCTTTGAAAATATAAAAGCAATTAATTTAATACTGTTATTAATGCTAAAAGATAAACTATATTACATGTCGATGTATTATAAGTGCATGTAAACTTAGCGGATATTCAACAGTTTTGAAAATCTTTTTAGTTTGTTTAACTCTAAAAGTGTATTTTTTAGGTTTTTAAGATTATTAATGTTTTATTAGAGAAGCTTGGGTTTCGTTCACTGTAGAAAAATAAAGTTTTTCCTTTCACATATCGCCGACTCTTGTTTAATTTCACCAATCTAGGTGAGCACACCCCTTGTCGTCCTGATTTTCTGTAGAGGAGCTTTTGTGGGAGATATTGCAATAAAAAAAAAAGAAGTATTGATTGCTGAATACATTTGATTGTGGATACATACTGTCTCGCTCCCAGTGGCGCACAGGGGTGCCCCCCCCCCAAGCTCAATGGCGCAATCCCCCCTCCCCAAATTTTCACAACCCTCTTGTGCTTTTTATTTTTACCCCTATTTTTTATTAAATTTATTTTTCTAAATAATATTTATTTATTTATTTAAATATTATTTATTTATTTTTAAGCATTATTTATTTATTTTTTAAACATTATTTATTTTTTTAAATTATAACTTTTTTTGTAAAATTTTTTTTAATCTTTTAAAAGTACTAATTAAGCGCGGAATAGAATCGCTTTTGCTCTCTTCTAGACATTCCAGGCACACACAGGAAATAAATAAATAAAAAATTATAATAACGAAATAAAAGAAATAATTTAAATTAAAAAAAATAAATAACTGAAAAATTTTTATTTAAAAAAATCAGTAAACAATTTAAATTTAAAAAATAAATTAATAAATAATTTAAATAAATAAACATTTTATCAATTTTTTTATTTAAACCCCACCAGTCACCACAGTACCTACCCTGTTGAGGGTTTAACCGGAAATAAATAAACATATAACATTAAAGTTAAAAATACCTTTGTGCTATAGATGTACAGAAAATAACAACGTTACGAATGCACAAATGAACAGGGATACTGCATTTTGCAGTATCCCTGCTCATTTGTGCATTCGTAACGTTGTTATTTTCTATACATATAACATTAGTTTTGAAAATCCCCCCCTGTGGGCACCCCTGGTGGCGGACACAGAAATTTTTCAAGGAGGGACTTCAAAGTCGAAGAATTTCGTATCATATCCCTCCAACGCGCCCCCAAACATATCATTCTGATTTTATCCATTGGCAGGAACAGAAAGCATTAAGAAATCTGCAATACACCACCAACTCGTTTACTCCATCCATGGACTGCAGTTTCGTGCTTATTATGCACCCATCAGCATGGAATAGGAATTAAACCAGCTGGAGGCTAAAAACCTCTTATAGAGCAAACAGAGCCAACAAAAACTGGTAGCTAATGTGGAATTTGAACACCAGCGAGCGACCGCACTTGGTACGGAACAACTCGAAAATTTTGAGGCAACGCTCGGGTATAAAGCAAGTAACAAAAAGGGTATAAAGCAGTAAGTTACAGTCCTATTCTGTGCTGATGAGTGCATAATACGCCCGAAACTGCAGTCCATGGATGGAATAAATAAGCTGGTGGTGTGCTTCATATGTCTGCCTTAGCCCTGGCTTAGGGCCGGTTACTTACTGCTTTATATCACTCTGATTTTATCGATTAGCATGAACAGAAAACATTTAGAAATCTATTGTCTTCTCTACTAATAATAAAGCTGAAGGCGGGTCTGTCTTTCTTTCTTTCTTTCTTTCTTTCTTTCTTTCTTTCTGTCTGTCTGTCTGTCTGTGTGTTACGCGCGTAGCGCCAAAACCGTTCGGTCGATTTTCATGCCACTTGGCACAAAATTAGTTTGTAGCATGTAGTTTTGCACCTCGAAGCGATTTTTCGAAAATTCCATTTCGTTCTTTTTCTATTCGAATTCTTAGCGGAAATTCGATAAAATAGGGAAGAAATATTTCACACACATTTTCAAGTCTTATGTCATTCGAAAGCTTGAAATTTTCTGCACAAAATGAAGTTTTCTCGAAGTTTCTACGATTATCAGGAGAGCTGTAACAATTGTTTTTATAATCCCGAAATTCAAGGCTTACCTTCAGTAAAGCAAGCCAAACGATTCTAAAATGGTTGAGCTCTAGAATAAAATTTGTTTGAAAAGAGAGATAAAATGAATTATTTTATCAACGGAAATCAACTTTTCATGTTGTTACTATGGTTACGTGTTCATACTTATTTTTGTTTCGTTCTTTTTCCAGGGTTGCCAGACGTAGTATTTTTGATCCTACGGTAGTATTTTTTCGGCCTAAATAAGGAGCATAGTATTTTTCTGGCAACCCTGTTTCCAATATACTAATGACTTAATTAAAAGATTTGGCGGATTTTTTTTTTTTCATTTTCATAGATTTCGAATTTCAGCAACATTGATTTTGGCAACGTTTGGAAACAGTAGTATTTTGTAATATTTTTTTTAGAGGAGGCGTAGTATTTTTTTGTTCCAATTCTCTGGCAACCCGTCTTTTTCCCGGTGAAGATGCTTTGGGACCCTGCTTGGCGCATTTTCAAAAAGTCAACTACGCAAAAATAGCTAGGGTTACCACGCTTGGCGCGCCTATCGTTCATTTAGCGAGAAAAGGGTACCTAAAGCACAGATTAACGAAATATCGTATCAATTGCCATATTGCATCGTTTTTTTTAAGTGTTTCATTTCGGAAAATGTATTGTTTTGTTTTTTAAGCTAGGAAAGAAAACTTTCTTCTTCTTTTAAACTTTGGTAAGATTTCTGTTGGTTTCTGTTATCAACAAAATTGTTCTTATTTTCTCTTTTGGCTTATTTTTCTCCATCTCCCTTGGGGTTGCATTCGAATGTTCCAAGGGGGTGTTTTACCCCATTTATCGGGTAAATCAGTGTTTTCAATGCAAGGTGATATGAATTGGTTAACAAAAGTGATATGAATTGGCGCGACCACTTGGCGATATATCGCCAAGCTTTTGATCGCCAAGTATTTGACGCCAAATTGGCGAAAAAAAATTTTTTTTTTGATTTAGGTTCAATTTGGCGCTGTTGGCGATATTTTGCGAAAAATCCACTGAATGATGTTAAAATCGACGATATTTAGGAGATTAATCATTGTAAAACATTTTTTTGCATTGTTTCGTAGCAAACTAGGGATACAAAAGTTTGAACTGTTATCTTGCTCACTCCAAGCACTATTTTAGCACTTAAGGCATCTACTAAGAAATTTACGCGTAAAATTAAGTAGTGTGGGGTCCATATCAGATCTTTATATCACTTTGAAGGAATTATAGTTGAATAAAACTAATATAGAGCATTTTTTCTGCTATATCAATTATTTTACAAATTCACTTTTAATTTTATACCACGGGCAAAGCCGTGCGGGTACCGCTAGTTGAATAAATAAAGTAGTAGGATTTAACTAAATACATTATTAATAGCAAATATTTTATTATAAATAACCAGAAATCATATTAATTTCTGTACCTCTGCGACAGATTAACCCTAGTCCCAAAATTTTGATGTTCAAATTACTACTGCATTGTATGTATAATATTATTCCACATCGACCCATAAGAAAGTTATTCTATAAAAGAAATTTCTTCACAAATACTTAGCAGCGTTAAAAGAGTGCGAGTCCCATCTTTTGTATGCATTTGACAATCTTTTCGCGCTCTCTTGAAAAGTAACGAAACTATACTTAAGTTAGTCGGGTTCTGAGGTAGAGCTTTAAGAATTTACTTTTTTTCATCATTCGAAAATATAAGAATAAAAATTTTTGTGGCAGACAGCAAATCTCCTTTCACTTCAAGAATATTTTGTTTTTAATCTTCACGTACGTTTTTCACAAATGAAAATGATGGGATTTTTTTCCTTTGGTGATTTCGATCGCTCATTTTCACAGCATAATTTAAAAATCATATTTTACAAATTAAAACCGTATGAATTTAAAAATCATATTTTGCAAATTAAACCAAGTTGAATTTGCACTGCATTCAAAAAATATGGACGCTACACTACACACACTATAAAATGAGTTGTTGTTTTTACAGTATACACTGCGATGCAAAAGTTTAGACAAAATGCAAATATATGAATAATAATAACAAGTTTAAAAAACTATAACTCGACTACAAAAAAAGGCACTGAAAGGTAAGAAACAAGGTAGGTGCTATTTAATATCATCGTCTTATTAAATAAAACAAGACGTTTGATATCTTAGCTATACCTGTTTATTTAGTTCTACGACTTGAACCCTCTGCAAGTTCCACATTAACAACATAATTCAATTCAAATGCTGTAGTCGTGCGTTGTCAACTACAGAAAGCAAGCATTTAAACTTGATACACAAGCATAACCTAATTAGTTCTGATCTATATATATACAAGAATGGTAAATTAGGTTATGCATGTGTATTCTATTCAAATGCTTGTTTCTGTAGTTGACAACGCACGACTACAGTATTTGAATTGAATTATGTTGTTAATGTGGAACTTGCAGAGGGTTCAAGTCGTAGAACTAAATAAACAGGTATAGCTAAGATATGAAACGTCTTGTTTTATTTAATAAGACGATGATATTAAATAGCAGCCTTTCAGTGCTTTTTTTTTTTTTTTGTAGTCGGGTTATAGTTTTTTAAACTTGTTATTATTTCTGACTTTTTAGAGCTTTTTGTAGTCGGGTTACAGGTTTTTAAAACTTTTTTATTTTACTTATTCATCAAAATCGAATGAATAGTTTAGGAGCTACGGTGGAACATCCTTAACCACAGACATAGCCAGACTGCTAAAAACATAACCCTTCCTTTAGGCTTTGCGTAGTCGGTAAAGATATCGCAGGTCAGCCTTGAGTTATAATTGCTTTTAACTAATTTCATGCCAAAATCTAGGTCAGCCTTAAACTGGAAATTCATTGTTGATTACGACTTTTGTTTGAACTAAAACACACTTAGCTACGAAAATATCGGTTAAAATCAGTGCTTGTCTAGGAATAATCGATCTTTCCTCTTGTTAAATTTTAGTAAAAAGTAACCTATGACACTCGAGACTCGAAAACGAATCGATTGGCACCTCATTCATCAAAATCGAATGAATAGTTTAGGAGCTACGGTGGAACATCCTTAACCACAAACATAGCCAGACTGCTAAAAACATAACCCTTCCTTTAGGCTTTGCCGTAGTCGGGTAATGAAACTTTTGCCTATTTAAATACAAGTTTTCACGTCACGAGAATCAAGTGTTGTCAAAACAAAAACCTTGAAATTCAAGTTTAACTGGAAAAATGCATGTGCAAAATAATGAATTGAAACAAATATTTAATAACTATCTTCTATATATATATATTGCTTTGAACTAATTTCATGCTAAAATCTAGGTAAGCCTTACACTGGAAATTCATTGTTGAACACACTTAGCTCCGAAAATATCGGTAAAAATCGGTGCTTGTCTAGGAATAATCGATTTTTCCTCTTGTTAAATTCTAATAAAAAGTAGCCTATGACACTCGAGACTCGAAAACGAATCGATTGGCACCTCATTCATCAAAATCGAATGAATAGTTTAGGAGCTACGGTGGAACATCCTTAACCACAAACATAGCCAGACTGATAAAAACATAACCCTTCCTTTAGGCTTTGCCGTAGTCGGGTAAAAAGAAAACTACTCAGCGAAATGCTTTCAAATTTCTATTGTTGGTAGACAATATGGTCCCAATACGTGTCTGGAGTTTTTAAAAATATAACCGAAAGCAAAATCG